>PVIR01009501.1:0-18310 GCA_004026965.1 Petromus typicus | reverse complement strand
CCACTCCGTATTTCTTATAGTTAGGTATAGAGGTTTGTTAGGTACAGATTCAAAGTTTAATAAGACTAAGTACTGTTTGGTTTCCTATTGCATCACATCAGCAGGTACATATTGTCTCCTTATGTATCTTTTTGGTATGTGATGCTAATATTGATTAATTTGCTCATGTATGGTCTCCCTGCTCTATCTATTGTAAAACTCCCCATCGTCTTTTAAGCTAAAACCTCTAAAATATTTTATGATCATTATCCATAACTATCATTTCATTATAAGCAGAAAAATGGTGCTATACTACTATTTTCTGTATTTATAAAATGGTACTCTTATGCAAAGAACTTTTACACATCAAATATTTTGCTACTCTCAAATACTTTCATTAAGAAAGGAAGAATAAATGTATAATTCCCTCAATTTTTCTCAAATGTTCAATTCACTCAATTTTTGCTAAAATAGTACTGTGTAACAATCCCTAAATCTCAGTGATTTTTTTTCTTTTTTTTTTTTTTTTTGAGACAGGGTCTCGCTTTGTGGTTCAGGCTGGCCCTGAGCTCAGCCTCAAACTCACATCACAGCAATCCTCCTGTCTCTGCCTCCCGAGTGCTGGGATGACAGGCGTGAGCCACCACGCCCGGCACTGTGGTGTGTAGTACTGGTTGCTGCTGGGGTGAGTCTCCACTCCCATTATGGTATGTGGTTACCGGGGATTGAACCTGGGCCCTTGCGCTTGCAAGACAGGCACCGGAACCACTGAGCTAAATTCCCGGCCCTAAATCTCAGGGATTTAAAACAAGAACTATTTATTTCTTACTATCAGGACTATCAGTCATAACTTTTCTAAACTCTCTTGGATTTGGCTAAGTTTGACTTCTAAATTAGGGCTGGATTCAAGTCTATGCCATGTATCCAATCATTATACAACCACAGCAGAGATTAGCCAGAGAATGTTCTTATTCCAGGTAGTAGAAATGCAAGAACAAACATGTAGCACTTCAAAAACCTTTGCTTGAATTATGTCCACTCACATTTCAATAGTCAAATTAAGGTATATAGACAAGACAAATAAAATAAAATTTTACATTGTTGAGTTAATGTGTGGAACTATAGCCTAGAATCCTTTCATCCAATTGGTTCCATGTTAGAATAACCTGTGTGAGGTTTGGGAGGTACAAGCAATGCAATGGCTATTCTTAAAGAATCTTCATGATCAGATATCGTTGATTGTTGAATGGTACATACAAAATCATCCCAATATTTAATGGCTTAAAATGTATTATTTCTCACTGTTCTGTGGGGTGGTCAGGATCACCTCATTTTCTTTTGAAAAATTGACTTTATGGGTATATTTTATACACACATTATGATCATATTCAGCATTAAGAATTTGTAACAGTATATGACACATCTTGATTCTTTTTTTTTTTTTTTTTGAGACAGGGTCTCGCTTTGTAGTTCAGGCTGGCCCTGAGCTCAGCCTCCAACTCACATCACAGCAATCCTCCTGCCTCTGCCTCCCGAGTACTGGGATTACAGGCGTGAGCTACCACGCCTGGCACTGTGGTATGTGGTACTGGTTGCTGCTGGGCGTGAGTCTCCACACCCAGTATAGTATGTGGTTGCCGGGGGATCCAACCTGGGTCCTTGCACTTGCAAGACAGGCGCCAGAACCACTGAGCTAAATCCCCGGCCCTTGATTCTTATTTTTCCACTTCCCCCTGCCCTCCCTACAACACGCACCCCCATACACAAGTTTTGTTTTCTTTTTTTAACTATCAATTTTTTCTTTCCATTCTTTATTTTCCCTTACCTGCCCATTCCTTTTTGCATGTTTTCTTCCTATTTCACATTACCTATCACACACTCTGTATTCACCTACATGTTCAGTTTTTCATACTAGAGAAAAGACATGGTATCCAAACATCTGTATCCTATTTTTACCACTTATGAGTATGTCCTCAAGGTACATCCATTGGAGTAAAAGTGACTCAAATTTATCATTCTTTATGGCAAAGTAATACACCAAACAAAAACCCCGATCTTCTTTATCCAATTTCCCATTGATTTGCATTTGGGCTGTTTGAAAGATTTAGCTACTACAAACTGAGCTTCTATAAACATGGGTGTACACATGTTTCTATGGTATAATTCTTTTAGTTCTTTCATGTACATACTTAGCAGGGGAATAGCAAGGTCAAGTGGGACTTTGTGTCCTAGTTTTTTAAGGAATGTCCACACTGATCTCCACAGTGGTTACACCAGTCTACATTTCCCACCAACAGTGGAGACGGGTTTCTTTCTTCCCACAGCCCCAATGTTGGTTGATTTGATGAAAGTAGTCGTTTTTGTGGAGTGAAATGGAATCTCAGTGTTCTTGCCTACAGAAAATTGGAATAGATGGTCTTTATCTCAAAATGATAAAAAGCTATTTATGAAATAACACCATATGAAATGGTCAACACTTGAAACCTTTCACATTAACTTCAGGAACAAGACAAGGATCCTCACTATCACCAATTCTGTTCAATATTGTTTTGGAAACATTAGCCACGGCAATTAGACAAGAGAAAGAAATAAAATACTAGCGATAAAGCTACCTGCCATAAGGAATTTATAAGCATAAACCTAAGAATTAAACTTTTAAAAATAGAAAATGAGAAGACATGAAAGCAAGGAGCAGCCTCAGAATTCAAACTCTCCAATGGCAACTCCAGGAGGCAGTAAGGTGGAACAGTTTGAAGGCTACTCTCCTAGACTCTCTGAATTGATAGCTGTTGACGTAAATTCAGGGTCATGGAAGGAATAAAAGCACTCAGGGATGAGTTCAAGAGAAACAGCAGGGGGAACAGCCTTGGAGGACTGAGCCCTGAGCCAGCTTTCAACAACTCCTTTTATTATGCAGTGGATACAAAAGCAGCGATGTAAAGAATAGGAAGAACAACAAAATAGATGCAACCTGACCAGTTCCTGGGACAAGCTAAGCACTACTTCCTGATAATCCTTAAACCACACCCTGTTTATAAAACCTCATTTGCAAGATTCAGTAACATAAGACTCCCTGAGACATCTTGTGAGTGACTGTGATAAGGAAACTCAGAAATCTGCACAACCACTTCCAAGAAAACTGATAAAGGTCACATCTTTCCCTATATATCCCCCTTTTGTTTTTATACTAAGATATTATGCATTTGAACAGCAAAGATAATTTGTTGTTATTCATAAGATTTAAAGGATGCAGAAACACATTATAAAGTACATTTCAATACAATGCAGAAAAATTGAACACATAGTAAAAAACAACTCCACAAGACTCAGAAACCCAGTTATATGAGGAGAGAGATCAAAACTTGCTAAGATGTCAGCTAACATTGTCATAACATTAGAGCCACTTAGATTAGACAATTTCACTCTAAAAGTTTGCTAGTTCGTTAACAATTTCAGTATTTATTTCATTTTGATGTGTCCATAGTTGTTCAGAATGTTAGTATCATTGTTGTATAAAGTCAGCATTCTTGATGGATTGATGTATGGCAAGTCTGGCAATAGCGGCAGTGGTGATGAGAGCAATGATACCCAAGGTGACAGTGATGAAAACTTTGACCAGCCTCTTAGTTCTTGACAGGGTCTTGGTCAGTTGCTGGATCATCATCATTGCAGGAGAGTCTTGCCATTCCCCCAATAAGTGCACTGGTATCCACAGGTGGTTCCTTGCTCTAAGAATATATAAATTCTCAAAAGTTGAACTAAGAGTCATACTGGCATTTATGCAGGTATGTAGGGTACATAATGTACAGGTAAGAGTAAAGTTCTCAGCATTCCAATGAATAGGGCCTTTTAGCAATAAATAGGGCAGAGGTATACATGCCCAAAAGCTATGTGCTTGACTTTTCCTAAAGTATATGGTGTTATTGTTTCCCGTGTGCATGACATTATCTACCCAAAGAGCTAGGGACAGAAAGCACTTACTATTTTCCACAAGTCAGATTGTCTAGAAGAATGATAATATAACATAGGACCAGACATGCTGATGCCACACCATTGAATAGTCTCATTTGCATAAACATTGATAGTAACTGAGCCATTAGACATGTGGTGATCTCACTTGAGCTATTTTTCCTCAAGTAGAACCAAAAAAACTCCAGTCAATGACATTTCCATAGGAAATATTAAGAACAATTTGAGGATTAACAACCCAAGCATTGTCACCAACGGGAACAATCAGCTTCAAGTGACTTTTGCCACACCTCACATAGCAGAAGATCTGGAGTATTAAAAATATCAATCTGATTGTTAACATTTCCATCAAACCCATGGGTATGAAGCAGAAACAATTTAAAAGAATGAAAAGAAGTAGAATTAGAGGAAACCATGGGCAACTACATTTCTGACTTTATTTGTAGACAATGTTCACTCTTACCAAGGCAGATGGGGATGCCATCAACCCCCACTGTACAATTTGTAATTTGTTTTCCTACCTCCTCCAGTTTAAGAGGTCTTCACATATCATAAGGTCTGGGGAGCCAACTAGTTTCATTTACTGTTACCATCACATCCAGTTCCCCCCATACTACTCCTCGATTAATATGAAGGTTAAGAATGTAAGCCCACTAGGTACAGTTTTGTCCACTTACTTGGCAGGTAACCACCACCATCATTGCCAAAAATAGAGTCATGGGTATTATCTGTTCTCCTGCCAGTTTGACCACCAAGTGAGCTTTACTGGTGAGTTTTGTCAGCTGTCCCCATGTATTCTTTAGTGGTGTTCCCAGATTCTTTGGCCCGAACACATGTAGGTCAGCTACTCCTTTAGCCTATATGTCCAGCAGGTTTCATGTACTCATGTTTGGTCTTGAGATTTCTCACTGAGACCCATAATTTTTCATTGCCTGTAGAAACATAAGCATATCCTTACCCCCACTGGAGAACCATTCCTGGTTTCTACTCATTTGTCAGGACAACTTTATAAAACACCGGCTGTTGCAGTTCCTGAACCTACTGTATGCTCCAATGCCTATTACCAGCTGGCAAACCATGAGAATCAAGATTCAAAAAATTTAAAGTTAGAAGTGCTTATGGAGTCTTTGTCTAGGAGTCCTTGTCTCCCCCTTTTATTTTAATAACATATCTCATAGAGTGCAGTTAGCTTATTCAAAAATTGCCTGTCTGGTAGGCTTATGGGAAATGCCAGTGACATGTTCAATATTTTGTTGCTTAAAAAGTGATTAAGTTTAATGGAGGTATAGGAAGGAGCATTATCAGTTTTTAACCGACAGAGTTTACCCATAATAGCCATGGTTTCTATAAGATGTGAGATAACAACATCAGTATGTTCAGAACTTAGAGCCGATGTCCACCAAAAGCTGGAATATGTGTCAATGGTATGATGCACACACTGCAATTTTCCAAGTTCCTAAATGAACGCCGTCCATTTGCCACAAATCATTACTACTAAGCCCTCGAGGGTTGATGCCATCATTGAGAGGTAGAGCATTATAAAAAGAACAGGATGGACATGTCCTAGCAATATGTTTAGGCTGTTGCCTTGTAAAAGCAAAAACAATGTTTAAGACTCTTGCTATTAACGTGATGTGTTTGGTGAAATTCTGTAGCAGCAGCAACATTGCCAAGGAGGAGTTTATCAATAGCCTCACTGCCAGCCACTAATGGTCCAGGCAGCTGAGAATGTGTGCAAATGTGAGTGATATATAAAGGAAATGATCGTTGCTGAACCAATTGTTGTAAATGAAGAAAGAGCATATTTAATTCAGAACCATCATCTAGAATAAAAGCAGTTTCAATAGATTGGACAAAGCCCTCAGCATAATGAGAATCTGTAATGATGTTTAAAGAAATAGAAAAATCCACTAAAACAATGAAAATAGCATATAATTCAGCCTTTTGAACCGAATGACAAGGGCTCTGAACCACTCCACGCAAATCACCAGAAAGACATGCAGCCATTCTCAGACTACCAGCATCTGTAAAGAGGGCTCTTGCTCCTAGAAGCAGCTGATGCTTAACTATTGTGGGAAGAATCCATGAGGTTTGCTTTAAAATTTGGAACATTTTCCTTTTAGGATAAAAATTGTGTACTTGTCCTGCAAAATAAACTCATTACTTCACTTTTAAAAGATTTGTAATGTTAAATTACCTCTTAAGAAAGATTTTATCTCAGAGGAATTACTTTATATTAAATTACTACATTATTAAAATTAAAGTGGAATGATTTGTTTCATCCTGTACAGCAATTTAGCCAAAGAACAGAAAGGTCTTAAGTGGGTGTTTCAACTCTAAGGTCTAAATTTGCTGTAACAAATAGCCAATTAGGTGAATAATTCCTTCTATTCAATAATTACAAAACTGGGTGAGTTTTTATGATTAATGAAGTTGATATTATTTCTATGTGAATTAAATTGAATAAGATGAAACATTAAATGGACTGTACAACAAACATTTTAAATATTCAAGTGGATTTAATTCCTTGCTTGTACTAAGTAAACTTTTTCAGTGTACAAAGGTATAAAAGAAACCCTGAATTTTTTAAGCAATATTATGTGTAATTCAATCTAAAGACAAATAAATTGGAAAATAAACCATTCTGTTTGGAAAAAATCAAATTTTAATTTTAAGTACTCTAGTTTTGTTAAAATTCAATTATGAAACTGGGTGTGGTGGTAAACACCTGTAACCCCAACACTCTTGATGATGAGGCAGGAGGATTGCAAGACTGAACCCAGCCTGAGGCTGGGATGTAGCTCAGTGCCAAGGCCCTGAATTCAATCCCCAGTACAGTAAAAAGAAAAAAAATTAGTTATGGACTAGACATTCCTAATGAAATAACTGAGCTCTAAAGATTCTTTCTCTTACCCATACTTTCATGTGGGTTTCAAATTGAGTTTTTAAAATGTGTGTGTTTATAATTTTTAATAGTAACACTACAAGTACTGTATCACAGTAATAATGGAACTTTAAAAGATACAATAGATTTATTTTGGGAGTAGTTTTAATTTATACCATAAATCCTTTAGTATTTATGTTCAAATATATCAACCATGAGATAAATTTCCAAGTTTTTCTTTCTATACAAACATTCAACTTTACTCAGTCACTTAAGTCTATGTTGGAAAACAATGGTATTTCAAACACTGTCCTCAAAAATGTTCACAGACAATACCTGATTTGTCTAGGGTTTGTTTTTGAAAGTTAATCTTGTATTTAGAGTTTAACAAAATCATGCAATATAAAGTAACATATAAAACACTGTTGTGGCTCAATCACAACACTAAACTGGCTGTAATATAAGTTAAACAATTTTAATAGCAAAATGTTAAATAATTCTGTACTCACAGCCTTTTAGTTACAGCTATGAAAATAGGGCATCATACAACTCTGCAATTCAATAGAAGATATTGGATAGTACAAAAACTAAGTGCCTGTGTCCTGGTACTTTGATGGTTGAATCCAATGTCAAATGATAACATATTAACTCTCAGTTATACCAAGCCATTGAAATATTACTTAACTGGACTAATTGATGTTCTCTTAAATATAATCATTCAAATAGAAATGAGAAAAAGCTGAAGTAATTGAGTTTTATCTGAAAGAATTGAGATTTAGATGGCAGCTGAGAAGCCTGCAATAAATGGAAGAACAACAATGAGTAGGATGAGCAACTGTTCTTTTATTTATTTATTTATTTATTTACTAGGTTACCCTCTGGTCCCCAAGCATCCGGTCCTCTGAATCCTTTTAGCCCCACTTGCTGGTGTAAATTCAGTGTCACAGAAGGAATTGAGGCACTCAGGGATGAGTTTCAAGAGAAACAGCAGGAGGAACAGCCTCAGAGGACTGAGCCCTGAGCCAGCTTCCAATAACTCATTTTATTATACAGTGGATACAAAAGTAGCAATGTAAAGAATATGAAGAACAGCAAAACAGATGCAACCTGACTATTTCCTGGGACAAGCTAGGTAGTACTTCCTGATAATCCTTAAACCACAGCCTGTTTACAGAATCTCATTTGCAAGATTTAGTAACATAAGACTCCTTGGTATGTCAGAGACATCTTGTGACTGTGATAAGGATATTATGTTTACTTGGAGCTCTGCACAAGCACTCCCAAGAAACCTGCTAAAGGTCATATCTTTTCCTACAGATAACAGCAGAAGTAAAAAGGCGATGATTGAGGATCTAGAAAAAATCAAATCATAAATAATTTCTCAGACAACTACAGAGTTGATGATCATAAAAAAGATGTGATTAGTGGCTCTTGAGCAGATACAATTTTTTTAAAAAAAAAAGAGCTTTAGAAAGATAACTGAAACTAGGAAAGCCCAACATAAGAAAGAAATTGGACCTATGAAGCATATTCAAATTATAAATTCTATTGAAAATGTACATAGTAGAATGACTCAATGTAGGGCTGGAGATTTAGCTCTGTGGCACTGTGCCTGCTTTGTAATATTGATCCCCAGTATCAAATATAAGGACAAAATATCAGATATAAAATACAGGATCATGATTAGCAATCATGAAAAGAAGGATTTCTTAAAAATAGCAAGAAACCATGAAAAATCAATCCAACAACTGCTAGATGATGCAAAGAATAACATAAAATTGATCAGAGTCAATGAAAAGGCAAGAAAAATGACATAGACGATGTGTGCAGAGAAGTAATGGCAGAAAACTTCCCCAGCCTGGGAAAAGCATTTGACATACAGATAAGTGAGGAATATAGAACTATAATTAGCTATGATAAAAAATTGTATAACAGGGCATATAATAGTCAAGAATCCAAAAACTCAACACAGGAACAGATTATTGAAGGCTTTTAGAAAAGAAACAAATTATCTGTAAAGTAAAGCCCATCAGAATCACATCAGATGTCAAAGAGAATTTGGAGTAAAAAGTTTGAAGAACTAAAAGAAAATAATCCAGCCCAGATTGATGTATCTTATAAAAATATCTTTCAAAATTGGTGAAAAAAATAAGATACTTCTATGACAAAGAACATCTGAAGAAATTAATGATCACCAGTCCAGCACTCCAAGATGTTCTGAAGAACATTCTAGAAAGAAACAAGGTTAACAACTCCCTTAACTCCAACAGAATTAATCCACCAGGTGAGGCAAATTATTAAACAGAAGGAGAGAGCTAGGAATTTAGCTCAATGGTTCCAATGAATGCCTTATAAATGCAGGGTCTTGAGTTCAACGTATGATACAGAGAGAAAGAGAGAGAGAGAGACAGACAGAAAATGGCCTTTAAGTTTTGGGCTGGATATTTAGCTCAGTGGTTCCAATGCCTGCCTCACAAGCAAAAGATCATGAGTTTGACCCCTGGTACCAAAATGAATGAATGAATAGAGAAGAGAAACAACAACAGGGAAATATTATGACAAGGACAAGTCAATACATATCAGTTATAACCATCAAAATAGTTTCAATTCACCAGTCAAAGGAAATAGAATGGATTTAGAAGCAAGATTCAACAGTATGCTGCATAAGGAGCACATTTAATTTAAAAAATTCATAGGCTGAAAGTCAAATGGTAAAAACGTAATACTCCATGTAATAAGAACCTGGAAAAAAAGTAGGTGTAGCTATTTTACTTGCCTGTAAAGTGAATTTCAAGATAAGACTGATTAAGAAAGGAAAAAAAAGGTCAATACATCCTTGTAAAGGGAGCAACTCAAGAGGAAGAGATGAAAATCATAAATATATGTGCACCAAATTCCAGCATACCCAACTATATAAAATAAATATTAACAGATATGAAAAATCAAATAAGCATTAATATAATTATAATGTGTGACCTCAATGTCCCACTGTCACCAATAAACAAATCAACTAGACAAAAGACTCAATAAGAAAATTTCAGAACTCAACCAAAATTTAACAAATGGACTAAGTAGACATGTATAGAGTGTTCTACCTTACAACATCAGAATATACATTCAGCTACATACACAACATTCTCAAAAACAGACCACATACTAGCCCATAGAACATGCTTAAACAAATGCAAGGAATTGAAATTATCCCATGCATATTACCAGTACCAAGAAATTGGAAATCAATGGCAAAAGAATGGAGTATTCTGTCATTAAAAATCATAAGATCGATTCATTCATACTCAAAAGGATGTACCTTCAGGACATCCTCATAAGTGGAATAAATAGGTCACAGATGTGTAAACATTGTATCTTTTCTCTGGTATGAGAAAATGAAGATGTAAATGAGTTCTACTATACATAGTTGATATTGTGAAATAGAAAATATTTAAAAAGAAAGAGGGTGTAGGGGTAAATAATGAGGGGAAAAAGAATGTGACAGTAATTAAAAAAAGAAACAAAGCTTATGTATATAGGGGTGGGGGTTGCAGGGTGGGTGGGGGAAGGTGAAAAAATGAGAATCAAGTTGTGTCATATTCTGGTACAAACTCTCAATGCTGAATACGATAATGATGTGTATTCATAATGTACCAATGAAAACTTGAATAAGAAAAAAAAAGAAATCATATAAACATCATAAACACATGGAAATGGAATAACATCCACCTCAACAATCAATGGGACACAGATGCAATTAAATAAGAAATTAGACAGTTTCTTTAATTAAGTGACAATACTAATGTAACATATCAGAACTAATGGGAGGTAATGAAAGCAATTCTACAAGGGAAATTTATAGTGTTGAATTCCCATATCAGAAAAACAGAGTAAGCTAAAATAAACAACCTAATAGCGAATCTCAAGCTTCTAAAGAGCAGCAAGTCAAGCCTCAAGCTCACAAAAGGGATGAAAGAAAACAATATAAAAATCAATGATTTTAAGAGTCGGTTCTTTGAAAGAGTAAATAAAATTGGCAAACTTAGCCAATCTTATCCAAAAAAAAGGAAAGAAAAAATTCAGATCCATGCCATTAAAAATTTGAAGAGTGAAATCACAACAGATCCTGTAGAAATCTTGAAGATCATCAAAACCTACTGGGAAGGCTTGTATTCTAATAAGATGGAAAACACAGAAGAAATGGAGAGATTCCTAGACACATATGAATTACCAAGGCTGAATCGAGAAAATACAAAAATTCTAAATAATCCAATATCAGTCAATGAAATTGAAGTTCCAACTAGAAACTTACTGCCTGAGAAAAGCCCAGATCCTGATGAAATCACTACTGAATTCTACAAGAAAATTAGAGAAGATATAAAACTGCCATTTCTCTTTAAGAAAACTGAAAGGGAAGCAATATTTCCAAATCATTCCTACAAGCAATCATTACCTTAAATCAAAACCAGAAAAAGGGCCCAAGCACAAAAGAACTAAACAGCAATCTCCCTGATGAACCCAGACACAAAATTCTTCAATAAGATACCGGCAAACAGAATGCAGAAAATCATCAAGGTTATGTATGCATAATGATCAATTAGGATTCATCCCAAGGATGCAGGGATGTTCAACATATGAAAATCAATAAATGTATTACACCATGTTAATGGAACCAAGGACAATAACCACATAATCATCTCAATAAATGCAGAAGAACCATATGACAAAGTCCAGTACCTGTTCATGATAAAAATTTCCCTAAAGAAACTGGAGTAGATGGTCTTTATCTTCACAGTAAATGGTCAAAAATGAAAACTTTCACTCTAAAATCAAGAACAAGACAAGAATGTTCACTAATCACCATTTTTATTCAATGTAGTTCTGGAAACAGTAGCCTGAACAGTTAGACAAGAGAAAGATTAGGATAAAAAGCAAATAGTTAAATAATCACCATTTGTAGATGACATTATATTCTAGATAGAAGACTAAAACTCCGCCAAAAGACTTCTAGATTTAATAAGCAGATTCAGTTGCATAGCTGGATACAATGGGAATATTAAAAAATCAATAGCATTCCAATAAAGATATAGCAAACTCACTGAGAGAAAAATTAGGGGGATAACACCATTCACAATAACACCCAAAAACAAAATAATTGGAAATCAATCTAATGAAGGAAATAAAAGACTTTCACCCTAAAAATTACAATATTTTGAACAAGGAGCTTTAAGAAGATAACAGAAAATGGAAACGTATTCCTTCTTCTTAGATAGAAAGAAATAATGTAGTGAAAATCATCTTACTTCCAAAACTGTACAGATTTAATGCAACCTTGATCAAAATACCAATAACATATCTAAAAGAATTAGAGAAAACAATCTTAAAATTCATTTGGAACCAGAAAAGACCTAGAATAGCAAATGTAATTCTGAGCAAGAAAGGCAAGCCAGGGAGCATCAAAATCTCTGACTTTAAATTATACTATAAAACTATGGTGATATGGTAAAAAAGAAAAAAACAGAAACAAATCATATTTATATAGAGAGTTGGAGGTTGAAAGGAGGACAAGACAATGGGGAAAAACAAGAATCAAGATATATTATGTACAGGTACAAATTGCCAATGAAGAATGTGGTCATAATATATTCATAAAATGTACTAATAAATTAAATTTATTTAAAAATGTTTACAATGATAAAGACAGCATTGTACTAGTAAATAAAGCAGATTAGAGGAACAATGGGAGAGGTTAGAAGATACAGAACCAACTGAAACTCACTCAGCCACCCTATCTTTGATAAAGGAGCCAAACACCTTCAGTAGAAGAAAGCCTCTTCAATAAATGGTGCTGGAAAAACTGGCTTTCAAAAGATTGAAGATTAAAATTAGACATATTTCTTTCAGCATTCATTAAACTAAAATAGAAAACAATCAGAGATCTAAATATTAAAACAGAAACACTGAATTTGCTGGAAAATGGAATTGGTACAACTCTTGAGGATACTGGTATAGGTAGTGACTTTACAAGTAAAACCCCAATAACACTGGCAATACCACAAAGAATAAACAAATGAGATCATCTTATTAAAAAGCTTCTGCATAGCAACAGAAACCACTAACAGAGTGAAGAGACAATAAACAGTGTGGATAAAAATGAATGCCAGGATGTATGATAGGTAATGTAAAATGGGAAGAAAAAATGTAAAAGGAAAAGGGAAGGGGTGGGTAGGGGAAAGGAAAGAAAAAAGTTGATAGTAAAAAAAAGGAAACAAAGTTTATGTATATGGGGGCAGGGGTTGTAAGGAGGGCAGGGGAAAGGAGAAAAATGAGAGTCAAGATGTATCCTGTGCAGGTTCAAGTTCTCAATGGTAGTTGTGTTTATATTGCGTACATAGAATGTGCCAATAAAATCAGGGGTATCATGATCCCTAACATGAAACTATACTACAAGACCACTGTGATAAAAATTGCATGGTACTGGAAAAGCAACAGACCCGAGTCTCAGTGGAATGGTTTAGAAGATCCAGAAACAACTCCAGATACACTAAGCCACCTCATCTTTGACAAAGGAGCCAAAAACCCTCAATGGAGGAAAGATAACCTCTTTAATAATGGTGTTGGAAAAACTGGGCTTTAACGTGCCAAAGGCTAAAGCTAGATTTATCTCTTTGATTCAGCAAGGGAAGAAAATTTGCTGAATTGGTATATATCTTTAATTAGAAATTGAGGTTCATGGGCCAGGGATTTAGCTCAATGGTTGCACGCCTGTCTTGCAAGCACAAGGACCCAGGTTCAATCCCCCAGTAACCACATACAATACTGGGTGTGGAGACTCACCCCAGCAGCAACCAGTACCACATACCACAGTGCCAGGCGTGGTGGCTCACACCTGTAATCCCAGCACTCAGGAGGCAGAGGCAGGAGGATTGCTGTGATATGAGTTGGAGGCTGAGCTCAGCGCCAGCCTGAACCACAAAGGGAGACCCTGTCTCAAAAAAATAAATAAATAAAAAGAAAAAGAAAAAGAACAATTTGAGAGTATAATTACCACTGTAGCAAAACAACACCGTTACATTCACAGACGAATTACAGTACAAAGGGTCTGGCTTGTCCTCATTCTAGCAAACAGCACCACCAATACTTTGTAGCCATGGGTAAGTAACAGCGTGAAGATCCTCAGTTCATCCTCAGAGTAGGGTTCCATTTAGTGCTCCCTTGCCTCATGTTCCTTTGTCCTCTTATATAGCCTCTCCAGAAAAAATGGCAGGCTGTTACGAGTCACTTCCGGATTCTCTGGAAGAGGGGACCAGTCCCTCTCAGAAATCAGTATGGGACCATTTTGCATATGTATAGTCAGAGGGGGAGGGGTCATTTTCTCCCACTGAGCACATCTTCAAGGACACCTGAGTACTTCCTGTCGTATCTTGCTAGCCAAACATTTCCTTTCCCAAGTTGGCCAGGGCTGCAAGATCTCCAGTACAATAACCTTTACACTCTTTCACTGTGTACTAAACTAAAACCAAAGTGGATTAGAGACCTAAATATTAAAACAAACACTAAATGTACTGGAATACAGTTGTGTAGAACTCTTAGAGACATTGGCTTAGGGAAAGACTTTATGAACAAAACTTCTATATCACAAGAACTAGCAGAAGGGATCAACAAAAGGGAACTCATCTTATTAAAAAGCTTCTGCACAGCGAAAGAAACCACTGCCAAAACAAAAATACATCAAACAATATAGGGAAAAAAATTTTACCAACTGTTCCTAAGACAAAGGGCTACTGTAGAATATATAAAGAGCTTAAAAGATCAACCCCCCTCCCCAATTTAAAGACCCAATTCAAAAATAGGCATCTGAAATGAACAGATACTTTTCAGTGGAAGAAGTAAAAGCAGCTAAGAAGCAAATGAAGAAATGTTCAACACCACATGTCATTGAAGAAATACAGATGAAAACAACTCTGAGCTTCCATCTCACTCCACAAAGAATGGCTACTATCTCAGAATTAGCCAGCAACATATGCTGGTGAGACTTCGGGGAGAAAGGAACACTTCTCCACTATTAGTGGGAGGGTCGACTCATGTGCAACCACTGTAGAGATCAGTGTGAATATTCCTCAAAAGCTAGGATTAGAGGTCCCATTTGACCCTGCTAGGGATATATATGAAAGGATTAAAAACTCACATTACAGCAACCTATGGGTGTCCATGTTTACAGAAGCTCAGTTTGTGACAGTTAAATCTTGTAGACAACCAAAATGTCGATTAACTGTAGGCTGGGTAAAGAAGATGTGGTTCTTCTATAAAATGGAGTATAACTCTGCCATAAAGAATGATAAGTTTGACTCATTCAGACTGAAATGGACATACCTTGAGGACATACACATAAGTGAAATTAATAGGTCACAGATGTGTAAATATCATATCTTTTCTCTGATATGAGCAACTGAAAATGTAAATAAGTTCTACGATGTATGTTACATATTGTAAAGTAGAAAATATTCAAAGGGAAATGGGGGAGGGGGTAAGTAACGAGGGGAAAGAAAAACTTGTGAGGGTAATAAGAAAAAAAAGAGAAACAAAGCTTATGTATATAGGGGATGGGGGTTGTAGGATGGATAAGGGAATGGAAGAAAATGAGAATCAAGTCATGTCATATACTGGTACAAATTGTCAATGTTGAGTGTAATCATGATATGTATATAAAATGTACCTATTTCACAATAAAACAATTTTTGCAAGCTCTTCCTCTTACAAAAGACTAATATCTAGAATATATGAAGAATTCAAATAGATTAGACCCCTCAAATTTAAAGACTCAATCAAAATTGGGCATCTGAATGAATAGGCATTTCTCATGTGAAGAATTAGAAAAGAATTAGAAATGGCATGCAAGAATGCTCAGCATCACTGGTCATTTGAGAGATGCACATTAAAATAATTCTGAGATTCCATTTCACTCCAGAAAGAATGGCTATTATCAAGAAATCAACAAATAACAAGTGCTGGTGGGCTGTTGGGACAAGGAATCCTTCTCCACTCATGGTTGGTGCAACCACTGTGGAAAAAAATCAGTAGGGAGATTCATCAAAAAACCAAAAAAATAAAAAACAAAAGTCGCACTAGAGTCTCCATTTGACCTAGATATTTCCTTCTTGGTATCTTCCTGAGAGAAATAAAAACATCATATCCCAGAAATACATGCACACCCGTATTCATAGCAGCATTGTTTGTAATAGCTAGGTTTTGGAAAAAACCCAAATGTCCATCAATCAACTATATAATACTCTGCCATACTACTCTGCCATAAATAAGGATAAACTGGAGAGATTCCTAGCTAAATGGGTCAATTTTGGGATATTCTCTTAAGTGAAATAAATTAGAGACACGTATTCAAATATTTCATTGTTTCTCTGGTGTGAGAAACTGAAGTAAAGAAGGACTAAAATGTATAATAGATATTGGGAAATAGGAATACAATATTTAAACAGGAAGAGGAATAAGGAAGAAGGGAGGGAGGAAGAAGCAAGAGACAAAAAATTAAGAATAGAAGAGAAAAATGGAAACAAAGCTTTTATAAATAAGGAAGGAAAGAGAATTTGAAGAGAAGAGAGGGGAATGGGAAAGAAAGAAGAATCAAGATATATCATGTTCATATACAGATTCCCTATGATGAGTGTTATCATGTGTATCTAAAATGTACCAATGAGATAAAAAATAAAAATAAAATGCTTCAGAATAATTTTTTCTCCTTGACTTAATTGAGTGAAGTGTGTTCAAATAGCTATGTTGTAGATATGTCAATTTCTTTATATAAGACTATGAATTTTTCTTTAACATTGTTGGGAAGTGGAGCTAAAGTTCTCAATTTCTAATACTTTAATCCCTTGCTGGTGGTGAACCTTTTAGAGCTCTCAGTGATAACAAAAAGCATACTGCAGCATGCAAGCCACAAGTTCAACACCAATTAGTCTTTCTGGTGACTGACCCCATCGTGAAGCTATGTAGGAGCGCTAAATCACCAGTCAGCTCACCAGCATATGAAATACGTTTATCACTTTGGAGATCTGAAGGTGCTTTTTTAAGGAGTTATGTCCTAGGAACCAGGGTAAGAAATCAAATACCGTCATGTGCAGCATAATATAGACTATGTACAATAGTAGTCCCGGAAGACTATGATATCACTAAAACACAGTAACAGTCTTACCTTACTTACACGCTATTATGTTCTTACAGTGAAGTTGTCTAACAATATATTATTCAGAATACACTCCTGTCAGTAACTGTCACATAATTTAGATCTATTTCTAATGGTATCACAGACAATAACCTTAAATGCTGATGGTAGTCAATTTTCTCTCTCTTTCTGTATTCTCTTAACAGTTTATAAATTGTTGGTATTTTCCTCCCAGATGATCTTAAGTTTGACCAACTCCAAAAGTGGGGTTTTCTCTATTTTTCATTAAAAGTACTCGTTCAATAGTCTGTTTATCTTTAATTCTGGAAAATTTATCTCTAATATTTATTCTAGTATTTCTTTTTCAGTTTACAATTTTCTTTCCTTCTAGAACTCATATTACTCAAATGTTAGCACATCTACTTCCATCAAACAAGGTTTTCTTTTGTAATTGAGGGATTTCTCCCATCTGATTATGTAATTTGTTAAGCCATTCCTTAAATGTATTCTTCTTTTTTTTTTGAAACAATGTCTCACTTTTGTACTTCAGGCTGGCCCTGAGCTCAGCCCTGAATCTGCAGCAATCCTCTTGCCTCTGCCTCCCAAGTGTTGAGATTATAGGCATGAGTCACTGTGGCAGCAC
Organism: Petromus typicus; assembly: GCA_004026965.1. Classification (NCBI taxonomy): domain Eukaryota; kingdom Metazoa; phylum Chordata; class Mammalia; order Rodentia; family Petromuridae; genus Petromus; species Petromus typicus. Next base: position 664 of record PVIR01009501.1, on the reverse strand, counting down.
TGTGGTAAGTGGTTCTGATTGTTGGTGGGCGTGAGTGTCAACACCCAGCATTGTTGTATGTGGTTACTGGGGATCAAACCCAGGCCCTTGCATTTGCAAGGCAGGCACCAGAATCACTGAGCTATATCCACGTCCCAAATGTATTCTTTTTCCTATTATTTATCTCAGAAGTCAATACTCTTCTTTACCCTAAATATTGTACTCTTTTATATGAAATGTTTTTGCTTTTCTATTTTGTAGTTTTAAAAACCATTATGAAGAAACAATTTATGTACAATAAGATGTACTTAGTACAGTTTGACAAGCATATATAATCTTTTAACTAGCATTGATATTAATATGTTGAACATTTCTATCACTGACAAATGTACTCTCAATCCCCTCTACCCTCAGATCCATCTGCATTTTGTTATTGCAATTTCATTTTCATTTGAATTTCATGAAAAATCGAATCATATAGCACATATCCTCTTGTGTATGACATCACATACTTAGAACACTATTTTGAAATTTTTCATTGTTTTTTCATTTAACCGTGTTTAAATTTGTATTACTGGGTAGTATTCCATTATGTGTCTATATCACAATGGGGCTAACCATTTTTCCATTTCTACAAAGGTAGTTTGTTTACAACTTAAGACTAGTATTGACAAAACTGATATGA
>PVIR01009500.1:33955-53141 GCA_004026965.1 Petromus typicus | reverse complement strand
GGTGGGTGGGGCTATGGGAAAAAATGAGAATTAAGTTGTGTCTTATACTGGTACAAATCCCCATTATGGAGTGCAATCATGATGTGTATATTTAATGTACCAATAAAGATAATTAAAAAAGAAGATAAACCAGTTTTAGGACCACTTTAAAATTTGATTTTGATAATATAATTAAGCATACTGTGATTTACCATTCCTAAAATTCCTTAGTTCAAGGTGAAACCGGTGAGTATGTGTATTAAAGTCATTTTCTGTGAATTGTGGGTTTTGGGGTATGGTTCCATTATATCTGTATATATTAACACACTTTTAAACATCAAGTCACCTTTTTACCCTTCTAAGATTGCAAAAATGTCATCTTTCACTACCTGTCATTAATAGTAACATTCATTTCAGAAGCACATTTTTTTCCTCAACATCATCTGCCTTCTGTACCTTCTATAGAATTAAAATTAAATAGCCCAAAGAGCTCTGCAATTACTACAGAAAAAAAAAATTCAGCTACCCTAAAATGAAACAGGATATTTTTACTTGTTATTATTACAGAATATATGTATAAAATTTTTTTAAAAATTTACACTCATCCAATTTCTTCCTCTCCAGTGTCTCAAATCCCGGAGTGTAGATAGTCTCATTAAGTTTACCAAACCAATTTAACTCTAACATGATCTTGAACCTTCTCTTCAAACCCACTGAGGCCTTCTTGTCACAAATGCTAACCATTACCGTCTGAAAGTCTGAGCATTCTGCTGATATGTTTGACCTTCTGAAGATAAAACTCAGTCTTTGAATGATGTACTAAAATGGACAAAAATATATAAAGAAAACTTTGATAATGTATATTTGCCTAAATCCATATATACTGGTCCACAAGCACTCACATATACATAGTAGCTGAGTTTACACATGATTACATTAATTAAAATGAATATAGCTTTAGCTATAAGAATAGAAAAACTAGTAGGAGTGCAAAGAAGGGAAGGGAAGCATTACTTTTGTCTAACGTGATTGAAGAAGACCTCCTGGAGGACAAAGTACTCAGTATAAGCCTAAGGGATGAGTTAGTGACTCCAAACACAGACAGAAAAATATAGCTATTGAGGTTGTAACAAAACACAAGATACAGACACAGGAAAGTTCAAGAATGCTCCTAGAAGTATCAAATTATTCACTTTGGTAGTGCAGCATAGGAAATCTACAGGGAAAAAGCAGTAAAGAGATAAGATTGAAAAAATAGATGGGCATCACACTGCTGACATCTAGAAATGCCAAGTGGTGAGTCCAGGTGAAGGAAGATTTGAATATCTCTGCTTAAACTGTTATGTTCCACCTCTGCTGTTTTATCTTACTTCTGAGATTTTTAGAGACAGTTTCTGAAATGCATCCTAATTAATTATATTACCACTCTATGACATCGCTGAAGAGAAACCAGTAAAATCCAGCTACTCCAGAAGAAGGAGATGAAAGAAGTAGAAAAGGCATTTCTGAAAATGGCTAGTGTTGAGTAGTGTCACTAGTTTCAAATCGGTTGCTAGATGCTTGTAATATGTAATATTATACTCTAATCACAGATGATCTTCACTCGGGTCACCAAAGACTTAATATACAATCATAAGAGGTGAAATGGATTCCCTATGAGAATAAACTTCTTGATAGATATCAAATGCAAAACAAAATGTAACCCCTGCCTAATGAGATACTGATGCTCACCAGAAAATTGAATACAGTAGGCTCCCTAGATATACAAAGCCATTCCACTTATTTACTGCAAACACAAACAGTAACTTTATGAAGGCAAAGGGAGATATAGTACATTAGCTTTAATGATTTTAAAAATGTAACTTCATTACACTACCGAGGATTTAGATAATTCAATGAATATTTTCTTCACCTGAGTTGATGTTCCACATCTCCTTTCAATTAAATGAAAACTCAGGACAACTTTATGAATCGGTATATTTGTATACACAAAAGAACATATGGAAAATAACATTGGTGAAACTCATAAGATCTGCTCTGCTTTTTGAAAAAAATAGCTTTAGCTCTGGTAATTTGCATAAAACTGATAAACCTTGCTGGTTAGTACATTTGTTATCTGTTTCTTTCCTGTCTGTACACCCAGATTAAGATGATGCATTTCCGTAGTTTACAAACTTACCCAGGAATGTAAAAGATCCGTATCTGTGTAAGAAGCTCTGAGATATGGGTGGTGAGAGCAGGAGAAGCAGTTGCCCCAGGGTCCATCTTTGGCAATTTTGAAATCGACACATGTCCTTAGAGAGTTTTCTGGGGGAGGTCTCCAGCTGTTCCACCTGGGAACTTCACCCTCTTCTAAGCTGTATCTGCTTGAATTGCTGGATTTACTCTGGGTTGAAGGAAGAGACTCCAATCTAATCTCCATTTCCTCCTTCCTTCTTATATTACCATTATTAGCTTTCTTTTCTTGGGATTTCATTAATTTCATACAGGAAATCAAAGTCTCATCTTCATTTTCTGAATGACAAAGACACATAAGTTAAAATATTGAATTTCCCTAAGGTTCTTCATAGGTAGGAATTATGAATATTCTACTTAGTATAATAGAAATAAGTGTGAAATTATGATAAACCAGATATTTTAGAATTTCATAAATGTGTAATAGCACTTCCTTAAAAAGTATGTTATTTTAGATATGTAATTGTTTTATCAAGCTGGATTTACTTCAAACATTTTGAAACAATTTTATTTGTTAATATTAATTTTATGGAATGAATGGAAGCCCCCTGCCAAAAGCATACCTCAAGACAGTCAAGAAAAATGATGAATTTAAAAGCATTACTCACAGTTTGTAAGCAAAAAAATAATATACTTCTATTCTTAAACATTGGTGGGTTTTTGAGATCATATATATAACAGAGAATCATAAGGATTCAAATAAAATTATTTGCTTTAATTAACGGAATAGAATCTTAGTGGACAAAGGCAGAAACAACTGATATTTTAAATTTTTTCCTTTGAAAAATCAATCTGCAAAGAAATTTATTTGAAAAATCTATCTCATACTGAAATATCTTGGAAATCGAAAACAAAATGAGAAAATGAAAAACAGAAATATGTCTTATGTACTATAAAGTTGATTAATGAGATCTACATTTGTGTAATATGGTGATTCATCTGATAACCTTTCTAGTAAAACAGTCCTCTTATATCCACAGAGGATATGACCCAAAATCCCTATGGATAGACGGTACCAAACCCTGTATGTATTGTTATTGTATATGTATGTACCTATGGTATAATTTAATTTATAAATTAGGGACAGTAAAAATTAAAAGCAATAAGATCAATTGTAACACTAAAATGCATTAAAAGTCATGTCAGTGAAGATTTATTTCTCTCTGTCTATTTCTGTCTCTCTCTGTCCTACCCTGCTTTGGGGAGGTAAACTATACCGCATGGATATGCCAGACAAGGGGATGATTCATGTTCCTGGCTAGACAAAGCAGGACAATATCAGATTTCATTAGATTACTCAGAATGGCTCAGCATTTAAAACCTGTGAATTGTGCAACAGACATTATGATTCAGAAGGTGTTTTGTAAATAAATAAATGAAATCAAAGACATATGACATTGGCTTGTCACAGCAATTAGTTACTTTCATCCTAAAACTCAAAATATTTGAAAATATTCTGTGATCACAAAATGTGACCAGTGGACATTTCTAATATGTATTTTCCCTCCAGGTTTTACTCACAGCTAAATCTCACTCTATCCCTAAGTCTGGTCCTAAAAAGAAGAAGTGCAGTGAAGTGTGGATTTGGGGTGAAATTCAGAAATAGGATTAAGATATCGGTTTTAAAATAACTTAGCAATAAAAAAAGCTCAAAGTTTAATGATTATTTTTAAGACCTTATCAGAATGGACTTCATTAATGTATGCTTCATCAGTTGTCCCTCAAAGAGCTCTCAGTACTTATTCTGCTCTTACTTACGGAGATTTATTAATGCTGGTTTCACCTCATCCTGATGAGGCATCTTGTCTTTCTTGGTCCACACCCGTTTCTGTAGTCGCTTTAATGTTCCCTTTGATTCCACTGGGTCACAACCTGGTTTAATGGCCTAGCACAAACACAGCTCAAGATAAAGACAAATTATTCTTCATAAAAGATTTAATATAAAATATGCCGTGATCATAAAAGTAGAGAAATTAATAATGTGGCCTTAAACCTGAATTATTTAAGCAATAACTTGAAAGCATACCACATTTGTGGATTCAAATTTATAAAACATGTTACAGCTGATCAGTTCTTCTAAAGCAGTACAATTTTTACCCATTGTTGCAACTCAAAATATAGTGAAATGAATTGAATGCAGAGTCATCTAAAAATGACTCACTCCTGATCAGTGTAAAATAATAGAAAAGGACAAGATCTTTACAGCATAACATAGTGGAACAGCAGGTTTGGTCCTTGTTAGTGTTAAAATGAACTGATGTTACACAAATAATAAGTCCAATTGTCTATATCAGAAAAAGCAGAATTAAGTTTACTTTATTTTCATTGCACGAATTAATAGGAAAACAATTTTTGTTTCAAGTACGAGATATTTTCAGGTGATCTTCTTTCCTTTAAATAGCCTTTGTGTTATTATATATATATAGAGAGAGAAGGAAAAGATAGCTACAATATGCCATATTATGTTAGTATAACAGAGTTACTTGTTCATTATGGCAAAATAAAGATAAAAGGTTTAATAGTATTTAATGAATCAAGGTTTATTTGAAAGTAGAAATATTTCCCTCTTCTTTGGAAATTAATACTTTGTGTGCCAAGTTTTATGCTAATGGTTAAGTACTCATATTCTCATGTGCTATCTAGATATGAAAATAGAAACATATACACATACAATATAGAAACATATAAAGAGGATATATATGCACACACAATATATATAGATATATACACCTCACATATGTATATATATTTATATATATTAATGCTTTCATAAAACTAGCCTCATATTTCCTCCCCCGCTTTTGCCTTATTCTTTTTATTGAACAGCTGATTAATGACAAGATACTGCAGTTTTCAGAAGAGGAATGATTTGCGTCTTCATTATTACTTTAATGAGATATATTTATAATAGGTCTTCCTGATCCTGTGAGGGAGACTATGAGCCTAAAGAAATATTTGGAGATAAAACTCTCTGACATGCATACATTTCCAATATTATTAATCAAATTTTATTTTGGTCTTTAAGAATGATCTTGAGTAATCGATATAAATTCATTGTTCTGTTTCTACATAATAGCATTAAAATAGAAAATGTGATGGGGCAAGGCTTACCTGTTTGCATTAAATAGATGGGAAAACTCTAAAATCATTTTAATCTTCTAAGGAAGATGTGATTCCATAGATATGCAAAATCTTCCCTGTCTTTCCAGGGTTATTTTAGTTCTATAGATTTCCTATCACTATTTTTTTGTATTATTTTCTCACTATTTCTTTTCATTGCTTCCTGGGTTATTCAGTTTTTTGACTTCTTATAATTAGGAAGGCAGTTTTCTAGTCTTTAGTTTCTTCCAGAAATAATAAGCTGACATTGCACAGCCATTTTTTCTTTGTTGTGCTTCTTTTCTTATGGAAACTTCCTCCCACTACAGCCAACGCTTAATTACTCCACTGAATTACTGATATTTAAAATTGCTTGCCCTATCTCCCTTCTTTATAAAAAAAATATTTGCATATGATTTGGAAAAGGTGTTATATACCAGGAAAAATAAACTTCATGTGAATGTCTTGCCTCCAAGAAGATGTCTAAACTCGTGCATAAGCTCCCACGGCCCAGGTTTGGACTCTGTGATTCTGTTCACATTCGAGGATAGACACTTTAAAGCAAAATATTGTTAATTGTTGTATTTTTACTCACTTATCTGTATCTGAATTACTAACTCAGGCTACTATCTTTTATTCAGTTTGTAATTCCATGTACTTAACAACAGTGCATGGCTCAGTAAATGCTTGTTGAATGCAGATATGCTTCTGATTTTATACATATAGTTTTATATCAAAAGAATTATACATAGAAAATTTTAATAGAAGACTAGGTATTTTCTGGACAACATTACTGCCTTGCCTAGAAATAGTATACACTTGAGAACAAGTAGAGATACAGTACAGAGGTGAAACTGCATTTTCTTTGTGTAACTTTGGATTGTTTCTGTTGCTACAACCAGCATGTAACAAAGTACCTGTGCAAAATGCACTAGGCTCTGAGCTCTAGCACCACCAAATAGAAATAAATAAATAAATAAATAAATGTCTTAAAAATAACATCAAAAAATTAACTACTAAAAATAAAGCTTCTACAATATTTTAAAAATAAACTTGTTCACCTTTATCTCCTAAGCGATACTTATGTTTGTGCTAAATGTGACTGAAATATGTACTAGTATTCCTTTTGATTCTAGATAGCATTTGATTAATCTATAATTTCTTTCTGTATTTATAAGTTTAGCACTATCCCTAGGGATATCACACTAGATGAGGCAGGTATGATGACTGCTTTCAAGGAATCTACATTCTAGAGGAAGGTCATAGAGCACAAATGCATAAACAATCATGGAACATGATATAACAAGTACTAGGAAGGAATCAACAGGCTGATTGAGTGAGGAGACTGAAGATAGTTTGCAAATTTAGAAGAGATATATAGAAAAAGCTTCACTGAAAATACTAAAATTAAAACCTAATTAACAAGAAGGAATCAGACATGAAGTTCTGAGGATGATTTGAATTCAGCGAACGGTTGAAAAGGAATCACCTAATGTGATCATGATGTGTATATCTAATGTATCAATAAAGAATTCAGTAACAAAAGGATATCGCCTAAGCCTTGAATAACAGAAAAAGGTCAGCCAGATAAATGACAGAAAGAAAACAGTCCTAGAAAGAGATGTGGTCTCTGTAAAGATTTCAAAAGTGGAACTCCTGGAAGAATTACTAGTGTGTCCAAAAAGAGAAAGGAAGGAAGAATACTGTGTACAGACCAGGAGTTAAAAGGTGCTTTTCAAGGGGGCTTTTGCAGAGTAGTGTGAACCCTGTACACTGTAACGTCTAAAGGGAGCACATGCGGCTTACATTCTTATTCATCTCTACTCTATATTTAATTCTTATACTTTTTCTAATCAATGTTCACAATAGCATTCAGGTCTTCTCTGGCCTCATTCCTCTTTTATTCACTGCTTTTTCATACATCACGTTTTCTACTTCTTTTCACAGACATGCATGTCAGAAAAAACATCCACTATGAACACTTCCTTTTATTTGTCTTTTAGTTTCCCATCCTCTCAATCCACCTTATCTACTCATCAATCAGTATCTGTCTCTATCATTCCATTTAAAGTGCTCCTGTGGTCCAATGAACCAATCTCAAATCCTTTGCTCTTTTTTTCTTTTTTGATACAGGATCTTGCTGTGTAGTTCAGGCTCATCCTGAGCCCACTCTATAGCCCAAGTAAGCCTTGAACTCACAGCCATCCTCTTGCCTTTGCCTCCTAAATGCTGGCATTATAGGCATGAGCCACCATACTCAGCTTCGTGGTATGTGGTACTGATTGCTGGTGGGTGTGAGTCACCCACCCACCACATCCAGAATTGTATGTGGTTACCAGGAATTGAACCAGGGCCCTTGTGCTTGCAAGGCAGGAGCCAGAATCACTGAGCTAAATCCCCAGCCTGTCCTTTGCTCTTCATATTCTGCAGTGGTGGCCACAATCACCTTGTGCCTATGATTCCTCTTCTGGGATCCTATGACAACATCTGGGCTTTCACATACTGTCATTATCTTTCTCTCTTTATTATATATGTGTCTGCAACACAACTTCTATCCTTTCATAGGCCCCTATTCACAGTGCCAGACTCACAAATATCATCAATCTACTTAGAATGACTTATAAGTACAATCAAGCCTTCTAAACTTTCCCCACACAATTCTCGGTCTTCTTCAATTTGGTTAATGCCATTATCACCCAAGCAACTGCAAATCCTATAAAGTGGAGTACATAGAACTTTACCTTCATATTGTCTGTTAAATCTGTTTGTCTCCTTCTTCACAAACACTCATTAAAATTACTGCCACATTTAGAATTGGTTTTATTTTCATTACTACACTTATAAATTAATCTTTTAAAGATGCCAATCTCCAATCAAAGAAAAAAACTGAAAATGTAATTTTTGTATGTATATATTAAATGTGTATGTACTATTTATTTCCTTCATTATATAATGGTCAATAAGTATAAATAGCTTTTTTTTTCATTTTGTTGACACTTCTTTAAATAATGTAAAATTTTGTTAGAAGTTCTAGATTAAATATCTCATTTTCTGACATTTTGCTTGACTATTAGGGTTACATTTTTTTAAAATGGCATCAATGAATTATAGAACTGGGTTATTTTACAATCATATTTTATGACAAGAGATGGAAATCATTGGACAACTGGTCTACTAGTCTATTTAAAAATGAAGAAATTCTAAGTGGCTTCAACAAAGACCAATCATTTATTAATACTAGAGTTAAAATGAGACTCATATTTTCAGATTTTATATTCAACATTCCTTTTTACTAGGAGTTGTTATTATTATTACCTAATAATGACAGTCAAATGAAGAATACCATCCAGGGTTTGATCGCTAAATTCACTCTGGGTTTCTATTAGAGATGATAGGCACTAGGTAGACACTCTCAGGTTTACAGACCTACAGAGGAACTCAGTCTTCTGAAGACTCACTAAATCCACATCACCATTTTGAATCACACTTTCTTTTATCTCCTAATATAAACATCTACACTGGAAAAGCAATACAACATACCTTAAGTTAAGCATAACATTTCCTTTTTCTTTTGTTCTTTCAGATTTAGAAATGTTTCTTTTCATACTGTCATCATTGGCAAGAATTAAAATAGAAATTCCTGCTCACCTAAAACCTATTTTACATAATTTCTTCAGTAAGAGGAATAACTGAGTTTTTAAATTAACATTTTGGTTTATTTCTAAAGAAAATCTTAATGAAAAACCTGAAATGAAACTCACGTATTTTGCATTAAGAATTTTCCCTGACCATCCTAGTGTTATAAGTATTTATTTAGCTCTTTAGAATGCACAAATACATAGGTCTTTAGAAATTGTCTTATATTGAAAATGTAGAAAGTGCAAAATCAGAGTGTATATTTGTATAAAATATATGAAACTATGTTAAGTCCCTTAGTTAATATACTCTATTTCTAAGTTTCCTGCAATGTGGAAGCCCTGCCACACCAGACATCCGCTATTTAGTATGGAACAGAGATGCAAATGAGGGAAGAAGCCAACAAAACATTTCTTAGTCCCTGTGTAATATCACCACCTCTGGATGTATTTTAAATTTATACATGTTTGCAATATAAAATGACTACTATATGGGTATTGGTAAATAACCTGATATGTTTTCTTTTTTGTGTCTCATACCTTTCACTCTCCTTTCCCTCTCTCTCAATTTGCAGGTGCATCATCCTGTTTCTTAAATTTTGATGAAGTTTCTACAATTATTCACCAGAATATTTCTCCCTTTGGAGACATATTTCACTTGAAATGTGAAAATGTGTACACAATAAGACATTTAAAAGGCAACAACATATCAATTAATTTTATTAGATAAATATTAGGGGTTTTTTGTTTTGTTTTTGAGACAGTATCTTGCTTTATAGTTCAGGCTCGCCCTGAGCTCACTATGTAGTTCAAACTAGCCTCAAACTCAAAGTCATCCCCTGCCTCTGCCTCTTGAGTGCTGGGATTACAGGCATGAACCACTATGCTTGGCATTGTTGTATGTGGTTACTGGAGATTGAACTCAGGACCTTGCACTTGCCAGGCAGATGCTAGAACCACTGAGATAAATTCCTGGGCCACTTTTTAAAATTCTAACAAGAATAAGAGCTGTGGATATGTGTAATAACATAGAAAAATTCAAGATTTTTATTTAGGAATTTTAACAAAGGTAAAGAAATGTAAACTTAATACTTTGAGAGTACAGTCAGTGGTATAGGTCTCTCAGTTCACCTCTCCTACTTGCTTAACTAGTTAAATTATTTCCTACTCCTCCAAAATGCATCCCTTTAGTTTCACCTGAAATTATTTTTGACACTCACTGAAAGTCACTTATTTTTAAAACAGGTCTTTGACATTTATCTAGTGAATAAAACTCAGAAGTTATGAAAGATAGCAAGGGCAGAGTTCCACGATTTTTCAGGAAGAGAAGAAATATTTAAATAGTACATTTTCGTGTTCCACCCTACATAGGTATCATTTCTTAGCAAAGATTATAACTGAGAAAGAAAAAAATTATAGAAAAAAATTATATAAAGTTAGATGTAACAGCATATTGGTTTTCTTTGAGAAAAGCCCTGAATAGATACTATTCATGCCTACACTCATGTCTACAGTAGAAAATATAATTCATGGAATGTGGTTATTGGCACAAAATCTGCAAGTCTGTATTGTATAGTTCTGTATCAACAAACAATAATCAAATAAGTCATGTAATTTAAAGTGTTTTTGTAAATCTTCTGAAACAAGGACTAAAAGTAAAACGGTTTACTTAAGTCCACTACCTGTGAAATTCACTGGCGTCTGTAACTGTCCCCAAAATTTGCCAAACCTGAAACATCCTTTCTGTGAACTTCAGCAACAGCTTCACAAGAAAAAGAAGGTGCTTGATGCAATATGAGGATTTTAAGGTCATGAAGGATAATTGTCACACTGAGAAGATACACTTTTGGATAATATGGAATATTACTTTTCTGAGGAGAAATTAAATATCGCAGTAGATTTTTACCAAACCACCTACTCTTTACAAAATGCCTTTTTGCTTTTCTTGAAGGCAGAAAATTATGTTTTCTCTAAAAAAATTTCCACATGGCACAGAAAATAAATATAATAAAGACATCCTAAAAATAACATTCATTAAAATTATGACAATTCAGGTATGGCTACACATTCCTGTGATCCCAGTGCTTGACAGGCTGAGACAAGAGGATCATCATAAGTTTGAGGCCAGCCTAGGCTACAAGTTCAGGGCCAGTCTAAACTGCATAGTGACACTTTGTCTCTAAACAAATAAGTAGATAGATGAGTATTGATGAGAAAGAAATAGAAAATCCATTCAAATAGGAAAATCTGTGGGAAACCACCTCACTATTGCATGGAAAGCAAGTCAGATATATGTTTGTCATTGAGATGGATTCCAGTGTTCAGAAGTCACCCTCTTCTACACATGAAACCAAAAAGAAGCACTGATATTAATATTGTTTGAAAAGAAAATATAATGCCATAAAGCTATCAAAAAATAGAGCAAGAGCTCTTCATCTTGATTTTAATAATTATCCTGTGCTAGAAATCTGCCAATTAATGTTTCATCAGTGGAGTCACCTGTAGATACATATATATATATATATATATATATATATATATATATATGTATGTGTGTGTGAATATATAATTCCTGAATATATAACATGTGCATATTATATATTATGTATATTATATCCACTCAAAAAACCCACATTTCCTGCAATCCCAATCTGTGATATAAAAATCAGAAGAAAATTGGAAAAAAATTTGGAATCAAAAATATTTCATGAAGGAGTCTGCGCTGTAATCCATCAGTTTCCTACATTTTTGGATATGTGAATCAGACATTTCTGATTTTTTGAATAAAAGTTAAAATGGAGGATTGTTTAAATTCTCTTTTGATTTAAAACAGACAGGATGCTTCTCACAGATGTGAAATAACTGACTATGAAAAAGAAAATCTAATGTGATCTTAATTTCATCTCACTATACACAAAAGGTGTGGATTTAATATGAATATTCTGTCCCTCTCCAATTAGGTACTGATTTTTAATGTCTTCTACTCTTAAGAGAGATCAAGTAATCCTCTTGGCAAGCAAATATTGCCTGGTAAATATTGCTAATGACAAATAAGTTATAATTTTGCTCTTCTAAGGTAGGAAAACCCTTATCTATTAATATCTGGAACTTCAGATATCTATAGTAATGAAGTATTATTAATAGATTTAGTAGTTTTAAAATAAGTCCATAAATTTATACCACTTTCTTCAAAATGTATATCATAATGCTTATTATCGAACTGTGAGTTAGATTTAGGAACTTGATTCTAACAAATAGAAAATAGGGGAGGCGTTGGTATTTGACTTCTGAACGAGACCTTGAGAAAGCGTTTTGGGCTACCCGTGTTCTGGGAAAACTAAACGTCATACTATGAAGAAACCAGCCCCATAAAGAGGCAACTTGGCAGGAATTGAAAGGAAACCAACCATCCTACAGTGACGAACCTGCGTATCCTGCTTACCACTGTGTGACAGAGCAGGAAATTCATTTTCCAACCCCGTTAAGCCTTCCATGACATTGTTTTTGTTCTTACAGATTTTTATTTCAATTTTTGGTTTTATTAGTAGATGTTTGTGACACATCATGGTTATATTCATTGCAGGGAATCTTGATTACAACTCCACAAGAGAGTCTAACCTAGAAATACTCAGCTCTTCAATCCCAAACTCCTCATCCACTGAAACTGTAAGCTAGTGTGTATTTGTGTAGTGTATTTATGCACTGAAATCTAGAGGTACTTTTTGTATACCTTAATATATATCTAATACAATACAACTCTCAAAAGTGGATGTGTGTGTGTGTGTGTGTGTGTGTATTATGATGTATACAGGTAAATGCAGCTACGTGCATATTGTACATATTTATTTTTAATTAAATAATTCCCATGACAATATTTTTCCCATCAAAAGTGCACAGAGATCAAATGTATTGGTTTCATCCTGGGTGAGTTTGCTTGGCAGTGCTTAATATCACCAACAGTAAGGGTAATAAATGTTATCCTTCTTTTCTATCATGAATATGAATGACGCTCTGAAGGCTGCATGCAACCTAAGAATTTACGTGAGAAATGAGCCATGCAACATTTTTGAAAATATATTAGCCCGAAGTCTGTATCACTGCATATTTTATATCCTTTTCAATATGCTACAAAAGGTTTGAGCTATCAACAGAAGGCTGCCAAAAAGAACAAACAAGAACAAGGATACAAAAATAAATGCTGGCAGTTAAGTTGCCCTAACTTGTTCTTTATGGTTAATACAATGATCACAAAACTAATCAGACTGTTTTGCTTCATACTCTCCCTTTCACATTTCTCTAAACCTAAACCTGCACTAGGTTTGTCCCAGGCTGGATATGCAGAAATATTCTTGGAGCAGGTCAGTCCTGGAGAAAGCATTACACAGACATGCTCTCTTGCCCCTTTCGCTTGGTCCCCTTATCTTTTTCCACATCTGAGATCATTGCTGTCATTTCTGGAATATGAAGGAAGCATGTCTGCTTGAGTACTTTGTGACTGAGAATTTGGTTTTTATTTAAATATTTTCTTAGGAACTTTTTAGAGTCTAAAATATATTTTGTAGATACAGTCTAAGGATAATTATAACTCCTAAAATATACTGTGAATTTCATTCTGATATTACTGATACTCAGTAAAATGGCCATATGAAAATATTTACTCTAATAAAATGTTATTATCATAATCCCTTCTGAGTTTAAATAATCTGGAAAATTTTCTATAGTGAATATGTATCATTTCCATAGGAGGCAGATATATATCATTCCAGTACACTGTTGAGTTCCAAGACCAATCCTGAGCTTAGTTTGGACTTTTAATATGGAAATGTGTGGGGTATTGTGGACAAGTGTGCACTTACTGTCCTCATGCCAAAGAGCTTCATGGCTCAGATACCGAGTATCTTCCACAAGTACACATGAAACATATTGACTTCTTCACAATAGCCCAGAGATAGAATCAGTCTATGTACCTCTCAAGGATGAATGGCTAAAATAATGTGTGTGAGTGTGTGTGTGTGTGTGTGTGTGTGTGTGTGTGTGTGTGTGTGTATCATTTAAAAATAACAGGAACATGCCATTTACTGGAGAACAGATGGAACTGGAGATCATCATGTAAAACAAACAAAATAAGCTATGCTCAGAAAAGACAAGTATTTACATCTTTTTCCTAAAATGTTAAATTAAAAAATAACATGAATGCAGAAGGGAAACTATTGGACAAGAAGAGGATGAGAGGTTGTAAAAGAGAGCAGTGAAGGATGGATGTTACCAAAATATGTTATATGCATGCATGAAAATGCCACAATGAAAACTAATTTTTAAAAGATCCATTTGTGCACATATATAATATATATATATTGTATTATCCCTGCAGTTGGTGCATTTGGACAGAAATGCACCTCAGGAGTCTGCTTCTTTTTCTTTTTCTTTCCTCGCACTGTTGGTATCAAAGCAGGGCCTTCTGCATATAAGTGCTCTACGATTGACCTAATACCCACTTGGCCTAGAAGTCTGAACTTCTGACAAATACTCCCGTGAGTCTGCACAGATAGTGCTCAGGCTCCGCCTGCACATAGTCACCTACTTCAGATGGGAGGTCGCAGTCTGTACTAAAATGCACATTTATCCCTACACACAGCCAGTCTTGCCTGTCATGCTGGATTTGTTTCATCATGGAAGGATAGTTCCTCTTCCTCACCTTGCAAAGAATAAATAGCATCCACTTTTCCTCCTTATGTGGGTTTAATAAGTATTTTGCACAATAGTCTTTCATAAAACAAAGTATCCTTTCACATAGATAAGTAATACTTTAGTAAGTGCAATTGACATGTACTATTAAAAGGAACAGAATTATAAGGACAGAAAAGGTGAATCCTTCCTCCCAAGCCAGGATTTCAGTTTGCATTGGCTCCTGTTTGTCACTGGATATGAGTTGTTCAATTCATGTGTAGAGAAAAAAAATGACTTGGCACAGATGAATGATCTCCATCCCACAAGTGCCAGTTCTTAGCCAATCAAATCCCCCAGAAGCATTAGTATTGAGGTGAAGATTTATCTTTCCATTTTCTTCTAAGGCTTTTCCACATTATTTTCTTCTAACAGATACTATTGTTTTTTACTAATAACCTAAAGAATGATTTCTCTTGGCGCAAGGCATGCCTGGGAGGTCTTCCTATAGACCGGCTGTTACTTTTTCCTGGCTACCAGACAATGTTTCATTTAGATATTGTATCTGAGGCTTCATCTGAATTTAGGAAAATGAGACTGCAGAATATGCAGATAATCTCCCTGTGGTGCCTGGGTAAGTGTCATCCAGCAATTACAGAGTGAAAGGGAAGAAGGGGAGAGAAGACAGGAACAACCGAATCTGTGTAAACATCAACTAAATGCCTGCATGGAGCCAAGTACTGCAGGAAAGTAGCTGGCTTCAGTTTTTGACAATCATGAGCTAGAGGGCCCTTTACAGACCAGTTTTACAGAATGATGAAAACTGAAGCCAAAAAAAAATAAAGGAAAAACTGTTAGTAAATTGCTCATAGTCACATAATGACTGAGAGCCAACTGAAATAAAAACAAACCTGTGGAACATAAAAACTCACATCCACCAGTGTCAGAATGAGTCTACTAGAAGGTGAGTGCTCAGTTCTCTGACAAATAATTCTATCATTCCAGCAGCATGAGAACAATCAGCAAAACACTGTAGTTGTTGAAAAGCTATGACCACTGTCTAATCCATTTGAAAGCCTCCTGCAGGCACAGAAATCAGGCTGTGTTCAAGAATTTGATCACTTTTTCCTCACTAAATCAGCCCGTCATGATGAATAGGCTATGTATTCTCTGCCTATTTATCAATCTACTACCCCAAAGAAAGTCAGTTCTATATTTTTAATAAAACTCTTGAAATGATTAGAAAGGACCAAAGGGCTATCAGAAAAATACAAAAACTCTGCCTCATGCCTGAGTTGACTGATGGAATCACGTATTATTTCTTGTTGCAAGATAAATAGCAGTGTATCTGTGTATTCTTATTATTTGTATTATTGAGGTGCAATATTTACACATTATAAAATGCTTGCATTATTTCCTTAATTAATGTGACCTTCCAAGTGGTAGATCAAGATTCACAGTACAATTTTCTATCAAATGTGAATGCACAGGAACTGGATACACACCATCAGATAGTTTGAAGCAGGTATCACAAGCCTCATCAGTGAATACTGCAGTATATTAATTTAACATGATCAGAGTTTCTTATCAAAATGTTGTAGAGCATTATATTTTGCATAATCAAAATGTTTCATCATGTTTAGATGTCATTTATTTTTTATTTATATTTCAATTTACAGGGACATAAGCATATCAGTTACAAACAACAAATAATAACTGAATACAAAATAGCTACCAAGTGGTCTAAATATCATATATTACATATAACATATTATGGAGTTCAATAACAAGATAATTGTCACAAAACACTATGTAAGTGATGATTATTCACACTTTTCACCTGATAAGAAGGTCCTTGAATTTTTTTTTCTTGAAGCATATGTGTGTTAGTATTCATAAGAAAATCATCTTCATTTAGATCTATGAAAAGAGATAAAGACACAGACTATCAATAATTGCAAGACTAATGACTGGGGTGTAGCTCAGTAATATTATATTGTCCTATCATATATGAGGCCCTGTACACAGATAGGCAAAATAATTCTGTTTTAGGAAGTTTAGGGATAATTTAATATTCGTAATATTTTATTTAGTCAAGGCATTATATTACCTTGGTCAGAAAATTTCTTTTATTAAATATATATTAGTTTTATAAGAAACAGTTCAAAATAAAATAACAATTTACTAAAATAATCCAAAATGCTACCATGCAACTGTGTTCCTAGACAAATGAGGTAACCTCACTGTGGCTTTGTTTCCCTGGGTAGTAAAAAGACAGCATCTTACCTACAAAAACCACTTGTAACTCAAGTCTTGTGATTTGATGCAGCTCTCACCTCACCTTTTTCTATTAAACTAAACTTCCTACCCTTGGCATTTTCAGCTCCATTAGTTTGAGTCTTCTCTACATGAATTATTTATGTCAAAATTATTCTATGCACACTTTAGTAAAAGCTTTGGAATTTGGTATCCCATCCCTTGCAGCTAAAAGAAGCCTTTGCAAAAAGAACCAATTCCTTCTCAGCCCGTGGTAAAGAGCTTTATTTATTTACTCCCAGGTCATAGTATATGTTACAAAAGAACAGGACATCATGGGTCACTTAATGTAAGCCTTTTATTTTACAGATGTGAATACAAAGACCTACAAAAATAATTTGGCACTGTGATCCTGATTTTCTTTCCTTTTTTTTCCCCCCACCTTTTTCTTTAAAACGCTGTTTCAGTTTGTTAGTGTTTGTTTTTGTCGTGTTTGGTGATGAGAACAGGACAGGCAAGACTGACCCTCCCTGCACAGCACATATAATTGTACTATTTTCTCCAAATCCCCTTCATAACTGTGATAAAAAGATATATTAAATTCACTGCTGGGTGTCAGAGTTATTTGCACTATTAACCTAAAAGAAATCATACTTCATGAGTTCAACTAGTACTTATATTTTAAAATGACCAGTTTTGTGATCTGATTTTTTTGGAATAAGATCTTCCTTTATGGTGTCAGGATACTAAAAGGTGAGTTGTTGAAACTTATCTTAATTTCTGTACTTAAAGAGAAAATTTTCTTCCCACCCTTTCTTTTCACCTTGTATCATGTCTCATTTTTTATCATATTAACATGAATTTTTAAGAATTCCTTTTAGAGCTTCCTTTGAGACAATTTCTAGGAATAGAAAAAAGTTAGCTGGTTTCTATGTTACACTATCAGGAATGTAGCTGAGAGAATAAGATGACTATGTACAGTGCACTTACATAACAAGGTAATAAAATAAATGACTCAGAAATAGTTCCGCGCAATGAGATCATTACAATGAAGAGTCCTTGTTAAAAATGCAGGGTCAGGGCTGGGGAGTTAGCTCAGTGGTTCTGGCGACTGTCTTGCAAGCACAAGGACCCAGGTTCGATCCCTGGTAACCTCATACCATATTGGGCGTGGAGACTCATGCCCAGCAGCAACCAGTACCACATACCACAGTGCCGGGCGTGGTGGCTCACGCCTGTAATCCCAGCACTCGGGAGGCAGAGGCAGGAGGATTGCTGTGATGTGAGTTTGAGTCTGAGCTCAGGGCCAGCCTGAACCACAAAGCGAGACCCTATCTTAAAAAAAAAAAAAAAAAATGCAGGGTCACACTGGAAGCTTGAGGCACTGATATGGACAGCAAAGGTGGGAGATGAGGCAAAAGTACAAATGCAACAGCAATGCTATGAACACTGTCCCATAAAACAGAGTGAGTGACCCAGGTTTATATGTAAAGGTTAAGATTAGTTGGCTAGAGGGCAATTTTGGATATAGTATAGGAGGAGATGGAGTTGTGTGACCATGAATTACAGTGTGTCAACGTGACTGCAGTAACAAATATCTAGTGGATTAGTGAAGCACACTTGTGGGTCTGTCTGTGAAACATTCCCAGAAGGGATTGCCATATATGTTAGCAAACCAAGGAGGAAGAAGACTCAAGCTGATTTACTGTGGAACCATCTAGGCTGGATGGGATGAACGAGAAAAAAGAATCTATCTGATTTTGAAAAGCTGCATCTTTGCTGTCACCACTGCTGAGGATATCAGCCTTTCAACACAGACTCATACAAGCAACTTTCCAAGGAATATCCAGGCCTTCAGTCTTGGACTGACACTTTATGCTTGATCCCTCTTGCTCTGTGGCTCCTTTTTCTGAGCAGCTACTGGATTCTCTGACTCTCCAATACCCAATGCCAGTATTGTGGACTATGGCTTCTGATACTATAAGCTTACCTAGTAAACTCTCTCTTATACATGGATTTTGTGACTCTATAAAACATAAACTAACTCAAATCTCGGTACCAGGAGTAGTTCTATAGAAAAAGAATTGTAGGGCTGGGGAGTTAGCTCAGTGGTTCCGGTGCCTGTCTTGCAAGCGCAAGGGCCCGGGTTCGATTCCCCGATAACCACATACCATACTGGGCATGGAGACTCACGCCCAGCAGCAACCAGTACCACATACCACAGTGCCGGGCGTGGTGGCTCACGCCTGTAATCCCAGCACTCGGGAGGCAGAGGCAGGAGGATTGCTGTGATGTGAGTTTGAGGCTGAGCTCAGGGC
>PVIR01009500.1:25000-33855 GCA_004026965.1 Petromus typicus | reverse complement strand
GAATTGTAAGGAGAATTCCTCCAATTGTTATAGTGGTATGATTCTCAGTATTGGCTCTTCAATTGATGAGACTTAAAAGTCTTTATACTGTCTCTGATAATGTAGAAAAAATTGATAGATCATGGTGTGAACTCTTTAAAAGAAATAAGCAACAGATCCATTTGATAGCCTCAATTTATTTCTTGTGAGGCGGAAGGAATTTAATGTCTCTAGGCATGATATTTTTAAAGATTCTCAGAAGATGAAGAATTCTTATGTTGGCTAATTGTCTTTAGCATCTCTGTACAAAGTAATACAAGAACAGGATTAGCTTAAAGATTCAATTTTCCAGTCTAGGCTCGCATAAACCTAAAGACTCCTAAATGTGTCCTGATGGACAATCTTGTCTCATGTGTCTATAGGGCTCAAGTTGCTGAAATCCAAATACAAGCCTTGATCATATGATTGACTAAATTACAGTGCAAGTTTAGATCTCTCTCTGGAACTAAATGTAAATTAAAGTGAGGCATTATATAGAAAACAGTGGGAGCCTATACAATGAAATGGAGATATTTGGAGACAGCTGATGTGTCTGGAGACAAATGAACTCTTAAATTCTAATGAGTTTATTTCACAAGAGAGACTTCCCAACCTTCAGTGACAAAGTCCCATGCCCCCTGTGATGTTGGCCTCTACATCTCTGCTTGAACAAATTTTTTGTTGTCCTGGAAAAAATAGTTACCTTTCCTGATGGCGTTACCAAGCAAAACAATGTAGGTGCTTCTCAGGACACATGTTTACCACTCATCTTTGCATCCCAGCATATATCCACACTCAAAACAGAGAGCTCTTAGACATGAGGTACATAGCATGGCCAAGTTGATCTCGTGGCTGCAACAGTCACAAGCTCAATTGGTTAAATGGAGCTCAATTTTAATGAGCCTTCATTACCTTGTTCAAGAATTCAGATATATTCAATGACATAATAATGCAAATATAAATATCTACAACTGTCAAATAAATATCAAAACACAGTAATTTGGTCAAGTAGATAGTGGGTGTACTAGAATGGGCTAGACATCAGCTTGCCAGCCTAAGATTCAGCTTTCTCAATTTAACTACCCTATGATTTTGACAACATAAATATTTATTTTCTGATGTAAAATTTCTGGTTTATAACATACTACATATGGTCATAATCATGCTTGTGTTCAGAATATAATCTGTTATAGAAGTTTCATACTGTAGCCCCTGCCATAGAAAATGGGGAATCTATAAGAATTTAGGATGAAAGATGAGGCATCAGGATACCGGTATTTTAGGAAAACCCCAGTGTATGTCTAACACATGTTTTATTATTTGTGATCTCCTAAATACCACTCAACAAGATAATGGAAAAAACAGTACTATTTTTGTTTTAAGTAGTACTAACTGAATTAACAAAATACAAATTACATGGCCATAACCACATCTCCTAGGGCATATGCTCTTCTGCACTATGACCTGACCACTCTTTCACCCAGAAATGGAGCCTGTCTCCTCTGTTGTTGAATGTAAGCTGGCTAATCTTAGAGACTCACTTGTCCAGCAAAATTTTTGATTTTCAAGGCCAGACCAGAAGAAGCTCTTCCACCCCTGCCTTAATCTCTCACGATGCTCATTTCCAAGAATGTCATTTTGTGAAATGTGAAGCTACTTGCATATTATGAATCCTCTTGAAACTTAATACTTAAACTGAGAGAAGCTGACATCATCACACAGAAAGATGATGTTCTTAAGAAGCAGTTCAGGGTGACAGCCCCGTCTATCCAGACCAGGCACCGGACATGTGAGGAAACCTAATTCCACCCACCAAACCCTTGAGTTTTTTTCTAGTCATTCAAATCCTCCAAAATGAAGCCTCAGACATTACATCATGAGGCACTCCTCTGACTAAATTCCTGACATCTGAATAAACTTTATCAGCCTAAAAATGTTGCTTTATGCCACTAAGCATTTGGATTGTTTGTTTTCAACAACAGTTTATCAAAACATGCATGATCTACCTAGGGGGTTACAAATATATATATATACATAAGAATGTGACATCTAGTAAGAAAACTGAGAGTCTAACTGCCCATCCAGTGCAGACGAAGAAAAGAAAAAGGAGTAGATGGGGTAAAACTGCTATGTTCATTTACAACCAGCTTCTAGGTGATTCTAACAGAGATATGTCTGATTATATTAATTTTTAATCAGACAACTTGTGACCCTCATAGGATCTTACCCAAAGGATTGAAGATTTCAAGATTAATTTGTGCAAAACACAGGAACTCTGCATGTTCTCATTATTCAATACAGAAATCTCCCTTGGAAGTCTAAGAGGCACCTCTATAGCAGTATCCTTTGCTCAGAGATGATTCTCACACCATGAGTGACATTCAAGTGTGAATCAGATTTCCTTCTGGAATTCCTCATGCAGTCAAGTCTATCAGGGCTCAACTGCTAGCTCTTGGGAAGCATTTGTTTTCTTTCTTTTTTTTTTTTTTTAATGAAATCTGTTTATCTCAAGGTACACACAACAAGGCCCTAGACTTGATCTTCAGTACCCCCCCAAAAAGTTCCTAAATATTAACTGGAATAGTAAATATATTTATGTTTTTATTTGTCATATAGAAATGGAGATTATTAGGTATCAGTCCAACCAAGAAAAAATTAATAAGATCTTAAGTTAAACTAAAATATTTATACACTTACCTTGAAGAGTCTCAACAAATAATATTGACAGTAATTTAGGAGATAATGAAAGTTTTAAACTTTTAACACTTGAATGGTAATACAGAAGTGTCTCAAGAACACTTTTCTGCCTTTGGCTTTTTATTAGATAATGAATATCACTAAATTAAAATAAAGAAGAGAGTGATTTTTAAAGCAGTTTTGCAACAGTGTGGATAGAGTTAATACTCATTTTTTTTAACTAACCATGTTTCCTGGCTTTATTACATATTGCCTGACTTTTTTACTAAAATATGCTATTATTTTCAAACATGTTTTGTGAATGAGCCTGTGATAGTTATATTTATTTAAAAAACAAAACCTCCAACCCTCAAATATCTCTTGTTACCATTTAGTTTTTTTTTTTTTTAATGTTGCTTTGTTTTGATTCCTTTTGGTATAAAATAAAATAAGCTTGTTCTGCAATCTGTTTTATTTAATGATAACTGGATCTTGATAAAATGCATTTAGTCTAAGTTTTATTCTTAGTGTTTTTCCATAAAATAAAAGTCTAAATAATTTGGAGCCTTAACATTGACTTTAACTTATAAAAATGGATATTATGAATATTCTCCCTATTTTTATTGCTGAAAATATAGCAATTGCTGGATGTGGTGGCTTACACCTGTAATCCTAGCATCTGGAGGCAGATGCAGGAGGATTGCTGTGAATTTGAGGCCAACCTGGGCTACATAGTGAATTCAGGGTCAGCCTGAACTACAAAGCAAAAGTCTGTCTCAAAAAAAAAAAAAAGTATAACAATTAACATAAATTACAGATTAATTTCCCTTGACACCTAAACTATGCAATTTTTCAGTAGTAAAGTCCTGAGCAATCAATTTTATTCTACATTTGTTTTACACATGTATCTCTTACTATCACAGAGTGGTGTTAGATATAATTCTTCTCAGGAAAAGAGCATAGACCAGATAATGTAAAGAAAGCTATGCTTAACTTATTCTGTTTAATTTTTGCTTCACAATATAAGCATTGTTTTGTTGGTAAGCTGTATAAATATCTTCCAGGTTTAAAACAACAGACAAAAACTTGTGAAATATAGCCTCTGCAAGTCTTTTTAGAAAATCTGGCTTCAATGTTCTTTAGGGGTGAAATGATGTTAATATAATGTATGCCATCTATAGATATCATTTAGAAATTGAAATTGCTTGAAATATAGTCTTTTTTTTAATGTGTAACAGATTCTTTAGGAGTTGGTTGTCACTCTCACACTTTATCTGTATTTATTTTCTTCTGTTTTATTGTGATTATCTTTACAACTTCATTATTAGTGACTAACAAAAAACAAAGACAGGCCACGATAGCAATGATGCACTCTCAGATCTTTATCTCACTAAATCCCACAGGCTACTTACCCTTAGGCACAGTAAACCACTCTTAAGTAATTATGCAATTAACAGCTAAAAAGTGGTGTTTAAAATGAGAAAGAAATATTATGGGTTGATTTGTAGGGCATTAATTGCTTAGAAATACTCTGTAGTTTCCAAATGAAGCTACTACACCCATAAAATTTGAGCTTCTAACTCTCGACCTTCCCTTCCCCCACCGCATTTCTCCATTCAATTTATATTGGCAGCGACAGCCTTGGTCTCAGGCCATCAACTCTTCCCAGCACAGCATTAAACCCTAGGTAATGTGCTGTGACTCAACTGCTACTGCTGAACTGTTGGCTGAACTTCTTGGACACACACACACACACACACACACACACACACACACACATACACACACACCCTGTGAACACACGTGGTCACTTAGGAACCTGAGAAAGATCAAAGCTGGACATGTTCTGTAAATTCTTCTTCTTTTTTTTTTTTTTTAAATTTTGAGAAGGGAAAAATCAGAACTACCTCGCCTACAGCCAAGACCCTTTGCTGCTTTATCAGTGTAGCTATAACAGAATTACCTCCATATTATTACTACTAAATTTAAATAAATAAATCAAGACCAGCATACACGATCTTTCACAAAAGGGCAAATTTAGGAAATAGAATCGAGATTTGTGATAAGAGAATTAACTGAAAGTATATACGGCAAGCTTCTTTGCTAACACATTACGGTATGACAGTCTAAAATATTAAAAGGAAAGAAGAATGAAGGGATAATGGGTGGATGAATAGACAAAAAGGAGGAGGAATGGGTAAGTGTTTGTCTCCGGATGCAGTTGAATTGAGTGACATCTATGTTGTAAAGAGCAGGTCTAATCAAATATAATGATATAAAGGATCCCTTTAGTGTAATTAAAATATTTCAAATCATTCTGGTTTTTCACTTATTGTAGAAAAAAATTTAAATATTTAAAAATTCAACTAAAGTTACTCACAAAGTATTACCAATATTCCTTAAAAAGAAATAAAATCATTACTTCTATAAAAATTGCTTTGTAAATATAGCAGCTTTTGAAAAAATAAAATGCAAAATGAGAGAATGTATTATCAAACTGTTAAACTCTATACTGACAAAATACAGATTAAATTCCCTTTGTTCCAAAACATTTTAAAAATAAATTTCACTAAATATCAGGAGATTTTGAATTATCAACAACTAACAGCATTGATTATTTCTTATTTCAATAAGCTTGGAGGGAGGGAATACCAAGTAGATTAATTTTTCACACTGCTAATTATCTTCATGAATTCTTAAAATTTTCTATTTTATTCATTACTTCCCCAAACTTGTGTTTAATTATGAAGTCACTTATTAATAATAATTTCATCTATGCCTGACTATTAATTCATTCTTCCTGGGACTTTTAAAATTATGAAATGGCATAATTCCATATTAATAACTAAGGTTATTTCTCTGAAATTATTTTAAGAAATCTTAATGCAACAACTATCAAATATATAATTATCTTGGGAGAGTTTTCTGTGTGCTGATTTTTAGTGCCTTTTCAAATTCTTTTGGGCAATAAAGACTTTCAAATAGCATTTGTAATCTATTCTTTGCTCTTTTTTTTTGTTTGTTTGTTTTGTTTTGTTTTGAGGGTTTTTTTTTTGAAACAAGGTCTCACTTTATAGTTCAGACTGGCCCTGAGCTCAGCCTCCAACTCACATCACAGCAATCCTCCTGCCTCTGCCTCCTGAGTGCTGGGGTTACAGGTGTGAGCCACCACACCCAGCACTGTGGTATGTGGTGCTGGTTGTTGCTGGGCGTGAGTCTGCACACCCAGTATGGTATGTGGTTACCGGGGATTGAACCTGGGTCCTGGCGCTTGCAAGACAGGTGCCGGAACCACTGAGCTAAATCCCCGGCCCTCCTTGCTTTTTGTTTTAACTAGCAAATTAATTAGATTTAAATTCTCATCTGTATGTTGTATGTTTTATGTATAAATACATGAACATATATTTATTAATTATAAGCATTAATAATGGATAATATATACTTTATTTAGTTTTGCATTTAAGAAGGCCACAATGTCTTTTTTTTATTTTAAAGATGAAAAATGTAAATTTCCCTTACCTACCCTTTAAACAACTTTGGAAAAAAGCAAAATCAACCAAATTAAATTTAGCAATTACCTTTTAGCTGACAGAGCTTTATGATGTGGGAACCATTTTCAGCCTTGCTGGATTCCTGCCAGAACATGTCACTCACAGATTTTCCTTCTAAAGTAAAGCAGAGCATTGCTTTGAAAAATTTACAGTAATATCTGTCTAGAAAATATAAGAAATGTGAAATAACACGTTGAGCACATGATGCGCTAAGGAACTCTGGAGTGTTTGTTCTGGGGTGTTCTGTTCCATGGTGGGTGATCCCACATGACCTGTGCACTGTTGGGCCCTCTGAGCACTCGTGCATATGTGAAGAATGGCGTTGCTCCAATGTTACTGGATCATTTACATTTGCATTACTTTTTTGGAGTAGTTTTCTTGAGTTCATAAGCACATTTACACGTACGTTAAAGAATCCTCTTCCTTCACATTCTCTATTATTTTTAAATAAATCTGCAAAAATAATATTAAACTTTGACAGCTTCATTAAACTATAAAATCTTGGAGTGGAAAGATCCTCATTTGCTGAGCTTTTATCCTCCCAAAGTAAGACTCAAACAAATAGAGAAATTAATTTTACTCAAAGAAGATTTGATTTCTTTTCTAAGCTACTTGCCAAAGAGGATTCATGGAAGATGTGGTATTGTATGTTGATAAAATGAATTTTTAGTAATATCGCCAATGCATAAAACAGGGACAAACCCAGTTTAGTATGTTATTTTTTCTAAAATTACGACTTTCATGTTTTGATTATGGAAAATTCAAGTGGTCATCAAGTACTATGACTTTAAATATTTTGTATGTACTGACAGACAAAATTTCTCTGAGGACAATCTCATTAGAAAATAACGCTTCCCCTACTTCCTTTTATTTAATACTATGAACTAATCAAATCATAGCTGATATTTGAAATATTTGACAAGTAGTGCTCACAAAATGTGGACTAATGAGATCGGAGGCAGCCCCAGTGGTTCCACTGCTGGAAGCATTTCAAACCTGATGAAGGGCTGAATATCCTTGGAAAATGCACCTATCGGGATGATCACCACAGTGGGATTTTCACCAGGAAACTGGTTTTGAAATGAGGGAAATAGGGATGAGCAAGAGAGTCTGAGGTGCTGCATAAAAAAGGAAAGGAGAAAAGGGAACCAACATTTTGACAATGAATAAACTTGTTTGTGAATGAATAAGCCAGATGTTTTATCACTGTGAATAAATGTTTTATAATGGCCATACTTATATTCTGTAAAAGGATGAGCTGATTCCTTAACTATCTGATAATTACTGATAGAATTATATTTTTACTTTACAATTAAAATACAAATCAAACCAATTGTCCTCACTGTGGATATTCTAATGACAGAAACAAAAGAGACGATCCAATGAGTACAGTGCTGTGGACAAGCCCTTTGTAATAAAATTGTTTGCTGCTTCTTTTTTATTTGTTCCTAAATTCATACATCTGAAAAATTTTCTAATAAGTCACTTTAAACATGCACCAGCCCTGCTCAGTGTGGAGAGCTGAATGATAATCAGTCCATAAACCACCAAAGAAAATTATTCTTTTTAAATATGAAAGGAACTGTCCCAAACAAATCAATGCTTTCTTTATCTTCACCTTTGGAATTTAGAACGGAATCCCTTTTCTTTTTAAATTTCTTCTATAGAATACACAGAAAACTCATTTTGACTCTAATCACTTACTGTTGCTTTGTGGCAATAGCTGAAGAAAGGCCCTTTTAAGGAAACCAGATAGATAATTTATACAAATAATCTTATGTATTACTAACCAAATATTTTATTTTCAGGTGTGTATCTCCGAAATGACCTAAAAGAATAGAATAACATTTCATCAAATCCAGATTTTATAAGTAACATTTAAATCAAACAAAGAGAAACTAGTGTTTATGCAATACTAATGGGTACAGAATCTCTGAAATCAGACGTGAATTCTACCTGTGACTAAGGAGCACTTATAATCATAAAGTTTCCTGATGCTACATGGCAAATTATACGTAATATAGATATAATATTAACTTAGAAATTCCCATTCAATATAAAAACACTAATGCTCATAAAACCTGAAAAAGAAAAAGCGTGAGCCATTTCTAAATCAGCTAGTTAATGAAGAGTCTATTTGAAATATGGCCTTCCGTCTATGGCCATACCACCCTGAATGCGCCCGATCTCGTCTGAAATATGGTCTTCCATGTTTAGTAACTTCCGGGATTGTTTCCAGTACCACGTGACTTCACGGCACTCTTGGAGATACCAAAATGCTCATGTTTCTTATATAAAAGGCCACAGTATTTTCATATAAACTATTACACATCTTCCCGCAGATTTCAAATCATCTCATGATTACTTATGATATAAATACTACATGCTATTTAAATGGAAATCAGGCCAAAAATAAAGTCAGTACATGTTATAGAGACACAATTTTTTTTTCTGAATATATTGCACATATAGTGGTTTAAATCCACAAATCTAGAACTTGTAGATTCAGAGGCCCAACCAAAATTTTAACAGATACAGAACAAATGACACACATAGATGAAACCAATATTCAATTGTTAATAAAACAGTAGATACCGGAAATAAACACCA
>PVIR01009500.1:0-22500 GCA_004026965.1 Petromus typicus | reverse complement strand
TATGTGGTACTGATTGCTGCTGGGTGTGAGTCTCCACACCCAGTATTGTATGTGGATACCAGGGGAATCGAACCCTGTTCCTTGTGCTTCCAAGACAGGAGCCGAAACCACTGAGCTAAATCCCCTGCCCAGCTTATAATTTATTCTAAGACCTGATCAGTTTTTTAAAAATAAGGAAAAATCTGCAATTAAATCCTCACAATTTCAACTCAAAAAAATCACACACACACACACACACACACACACACACACACACACACACACACAATCAGACAACAGAATGATATTGCATAGTACTATCTTTTCTAGGGATCAAACCAGGACTTTGTATATGCTAAGCAAGGCCTCAACCACTCTACTGATCTACTGAGCTATGTACATCCCAGCCCAGTGCATTCTTTTGAGAAAGAGGGAAAATAACCTATCACAACATCCTAGGATTGTGGAAATACATCTTGATTCATCTGACCTTTTCATTCAATACAACAGTGGTACATAAAATATATCGCACTTTTGGGATAAAATGTGTTGCCATAGTTTTTACCATTCTTGATAGAGATTTAAGAAGCCCTTAGACTTTCTATTGCTCTTCTTTTCCATTGTTAAAGAAAAGCATACTTCAAGTTTAGTGTTTCTATTTTAAAATGCATATCTTTAATCCACTTCAGTTTCAGTTTAGTGCAAGGTGAAAAGTGCAGTTCTAGCTTAAATCTTTGGCTGGTTGAAACCCAGTTTTTCCAGCACCATTTATTACAGGTATCATTTTTCCTCCATTGAGAGTATTTGGCTCCTTTATCAAAGATGAGGTAGCTGAGTATGTGTGGAGCTGTTTCTGCATCTTCTAACCTGTTGCATTGGTCTTTGCGTCAGATTCTTTGGCAGTACCATTCTGGGAATTAGAATCATTCTTTTTTTTTTTTTTTTTTTCCTTGTAGCAAATCAGTTTAGGTTTGGTTAAAGAATTTTCTTATAATGAAAACTCTGCAAAAGAAACCAAATTTAAACTTCTCTGGAATTCCTACTAACATGAAAGAGCTAAACCACTTCTCCTTAGCCACACTGCTTCTCACAGGGTAGGGAGAGTCAAACATATTAAATGTGGATTTGCAGTGATTTTCTGAGGAAAAAGCATTGCTTAAATAAGCCTACCCCTTTTTAATTGAAGAATTCTGTTCTCTGGGAGTTGCCTAGCTGTAGATTACCACAGAACTAGTTAAGGAATTTTAGTACTGCTTGTACCGTGCTGGACTCAAAGCAGTTATGGAAAATGTGAGCTGCTTTCCATTCTGATCTGTGCTTACATAAGCAGACTGTCGCTTAATTCAGAGTTAAGAGCAAAGATTATTTATTCTTGGAGGGACAACACAACAAAAGACTATATACAGCTTTATTTTTAGAACTAGAGATGTGTGTGTGTATGTGTGTGCGTGCGTGTGTGTGAGTACACACATGTGTGTATGTATGTATGTATACACCAATGTGCATGTTATGCTCTGAATTCCAACTGGAAGACTTAATTTCAGAGAGTCAGTGAAATTATTCTACTACATACATTTGACACTTACCATAAATACCAAGTAAAACTTATTCCTATTAGCTTTCATTTCATCCTGCCCTAAATCAAGCATTAATCATTGGTCTTATCTTTGTGTTGTCTGGGAATTTGTGACTTAATTCAATATTGACTCTCAAAAATTGTTAGGAAAATAAAAGTAAACCGTAGGTAAATGATTACAAATGAATCAGCAGAAATTAAGGAATATGCTAAACATGCATGTGTATGTTTTAATAAAATGAATGAGGGTGGGCTCTAGGAGAGAAGCATTTCTGTACAACTATGAAACTAGGTCAAATGTAGAAATATATATAGAATTTTCAAAAGGAAGATGCCACTTCAAAGAACAAGTAAATTGCAAGTTTCAAATCCTGTATTTCTATTCTCAAGCAGTCATTATAAATTATTGTGCTTTGGGAATGAGTCTACTGTGTGCTTGTTTCTTGCATTATTGGTTTATAAATCTTACTTTCAAATTACAAAATCAAAAGAAAAATGAACAGACTGTCAAGAATTGTGCAGCTTAATGGAAATGCAAAAGGTGTTTCTGCACAAGAGAAGCCTGACTGACAGTAATAGATGGTGCACATTCCATGGTGAATTTTTGTGGTTGTAGAGCTGATGTGATGTGGCCTTTGATTTACAAATTGAGGCTCAAAATGGTAAATTGATCTGTCCAGGGTCAAGTAGACGTTGCTTTATCTTGATTAAATGCTGGTTGCTTTTTATTCTAATGTATTTATAGCTATACAGTCCATTCATTCTTATATTCAACAAACAATAATTGAACCTCTAACCATACACACACATTGTTTTGTTTTTTCTTAACAAGGTTTGAACACCAGACCTTGTGCTTGTGGGGGGCAGGTGCTGAATGGCTGAGCTCAGTCCTCAACCAAATGTTGTTGAAAGGAAGAAAATTCATTTTTTTGTTTGTTTTTTTTTGTTTTTTCTTGGTTTTTTAACCAAAAGCACTTCAGTAAGACAGACATATGCATACGAACTTATTAAGAATTTTATGAATCATGTAAGTTTAGTGATGGAGACCCAAAGACCATGTGAAACCTGCGTACTTTTATGGACAGTTATGAAGTACAACTGGAAGACAGAAGTGTATGCTACAGCAGTTGTGAGCTTGTGAGCACTTAGCAAGACCTATTTGTTCAGACTGTTCATGGCTTCTCTACTTCTTTCCCTCCAGGCCACAGGAGGCCCTTTTGGAACACAGAAAAGAGAAGTACAGAAAAGGATCTTCTTAGGACCTAGGGCCTGTGGTGAAGAGGTGAGTGAGATTTTAATTCTCCTGGGTTATGTCAGAGGAGGAAAACACAAGTGTAACTCCAGTTTCCAGGCACACTTCGGGAAGAGAAGGTTTCTTTATTTAAGGAGGTTAGAGAAACTTCCTGCATCTGTGCTTCTGATTAATTTCTTTCAATTTTAATTACTTGACATCCTAGCCACTATATTTTAAGACATTTTTTATTGTTCCATCTATCACTGTTTTGGATGCAAAAAAAGAATTTCAAATTAGCTTTCTCTCAGTTCCCTATTGTTAATAACTATTGATTTCACAATCTTCTCAGATTCTGCCTTAACTTAAAATTTAAATAAAGCTGTATAAAACCAATGCATTAAAGATACTAATGAATAAATTATGTTATTTCTAATTAGATGAATTTTCTATTAACAATTACATAAAATTTTGATATCAGGCAAGGGTTGGACATAAATATAAACACACACACACATGCACACACATACACACACACACACACACACATATATATATATATATAAATTTTCATTACAATAAGAAAATTTCTTCAATGATGTTCAATTTATTCCCTTGCAATAATGAAGAGTATTACTTACATCACTAAAACAGTTTTATTCATGTTAAAATACAGTAATTTCAAGAGTACTCGAGCCAAATTGAGTTTTTATGCATTTATTAATTGCATGTGCTTCAAGCAAAAATCATCTGAGTGCTAATTAAGTATGCTTGTTTATTTATCAGCTTCTTCCCTTATTTATTTATTGTGGGACTAAAGATCAAACTCAGGGCCCTGAGTTTGCTAGGAAAGTACTCTACCTTCAAGTTACATCCTCAGTCCCATATCAAAAATTCTAATGTCCATCTAGTAAAGATGATAAATATAGCTTTTCAATGCATTTAAAGCAGCTGTAGTGATTAAAACGTGCATGCATTAAGCTATTAGGTCTGTTCTGAAAGCAAGGGAAACATGCACATAATTTAGAACAAATAATCCCACGTATGAAGCAGTTGTGTCACGTCTGAACTCCTCTTTTTACACCTGACTCCAGTGATGTGCAGAACATACCATGATGTCAAAGTCTCAAGTTATGAAACAGAGCACACAGCAAAGAAAAACACTAACAAAAATGCACAGTTCTTTGGTTCTTTGGTTAAAGCAAGTTACTGAGAATGACAAGCTGTTTTTAGTTTTTTGTCTTTATTTTTTAAAAAATTATGGTAAAACACAAATTCAGTTCTAAGGGCCTTTAGTCATAATTCATTTAATTCTCTAAATGATCCTGTGTTGTTGATATGATTACAATTTTGTTCAACTTACAGATAAGTAAACTGAGGCCCAGAGCAGTCGAGATTATCATCTCAGCTCACATAACTAGTAAGTGGGAGAGCTGAGGTGTATATGCCCAATATCTTCATGGCAACATGATCCAACTTCTCTGCTTGATTGCAAAAACACAAACTGCACCCTTCACATAGATCAGAAATTTCACAAATAAGCAATATTTTCAAAAAGGGAGATCAGCTACAAAAATGCAGAAAAATGTAGTAACGTATTTCATTATCAAACAACTCAGAAAGCACATTTTTCTTGAAGGCTCTAATAATAATAATTTAGTATGTTTTGAAAACTTGTGTGTAGTCCAAATTTTAATGTGTTTAAAAAACATTAATCATTCATGAATGTTACCAGCATCATCAAAAATTGCTTGGTAATTTATGAAAACATAGACAATTAAAATAGACTTTTGAGAAATGAGTGAATTTCAGTCTACACATTGGACCCCTCCCCCCAGTATATTACTGTAATAATATGATAGTTCTCACAGGAAACAAATTTCATCCTCCCAGGAGAATTAAATGAATAAAAAAATAACCACCAACACCTCCCTATGGGAAAAACAGACTTTTTTTGCCAGCCTGTACAGCTCCTGTCTTGAGGTGACAACTGTAGAGAGCTAATGAATTCTGATGTTTCTAAGAGGGTGATGTATAGCATCAGCACACAGCCCCTCATCTCAGGGCAAATCACAGAGCCTGTAGTGCTTGGAGAGTGCACAGGAACCATAGCTAATCCATCAGGGACAGAGCTTGTAAATTGCATATGAACTTTGCCATTTGTCTACCAGCACGTTAAGTGAACTGTCTATCAATCGTGAAGTAACAAACTCTTCTCCTAGCAGTATAAATATACAGAATGGTCAGACAGATTACCTAGGGGATGATTATTAGCACTGTAAAAGTTTCTTCTTTTTCAAAATGATTTCCTTCCTGATTTCTTGAAACAGAATACTATTTTAAATAACTTTGATCATATTCTAATTCATGTAATTATATTTATACAGGATTTCAGTAACATAAAAAATTGTTTATTACATTTCATGTTCCTTGCCACTCAAATCATTATTTCATTTAAATTTCATAGCCACAAGCAGAATAGAGCAAGCCAGACAAATATGCAAGAAGTATGCTTAGAAAGAAAATAGTAAAATTCCAACAGAAAAGCATGAAAGCACAATCCAAAATCAGGCTTCCTCCTCTGTGCCTAACACTGACGAGATCCCAAAACGCTCTCGGGCCCACATCGTGTCCTTACATCTGTAGAATGAAGGTGGATGAATTGGAACTTTAAATCCTTGTCAGTACAGTGAATCCATGCTTCCCATTCTACCCAAAGTCAGCAGGGATGACTAAAGCTTTTAAGAGAAAATTAAAGTGGGAATAGGTTTTTTGTGCTTTACAGCTTTTTCTTTAAAGCATGATTAAAGAGATAACTATGGCTTTCATTAGATTCAATTAGTAATTGTATCATAAAGCCTAGGAAATAAAAAAGACTATAGGGCATAATTAACCTTACTCTATTGATTTCACTTTATTTTAACATAAGTTTCTATTTACAAGATAAAACTAATTAAGCCCACCAAAATTGTTCACATATGAATTGGTAGGAGAATAGCTGTTCATGATCACAGCTACAATAGAAAAAAATAAAAATAATAGAAAAGTGCAGTCTTTTTAATAAACGTCATCTGTGTTTTGTATATTGGATTGTGAGTCACTGTGATTTAGAAGTCGAGAAAAGAATTACATACACTGCTGTGACACTGACTCCTTTCGTTGATAGTTTAATGAAGAGCTAGCTACTGTTAATCTCAATTTTTTAGTGTCTCTGTTATTAATAGCTATGTTAATGCTGATGCTGATACGCAGGAGATCAGAAAACTCTCCACTGTAATGTTTGGAGCCGAGTAAGAAATGCAGTTAAATGGTTAGAATACTAACCTGAGAGTCACCTACTTCAGCTTCTCCATCACTCGCCTATTCTAAGATGACATATCACCCTTGGATGTGTCCATTTATTCATTTATGAGACACTACATTCTAAGTGCTTTTTAAGACCTTTTGTGAAAGGTGTTAGGATATTGCATGATGTCTTAACCACCTCCATTTAACCATTTTAACCCTCGCTCTTCCATGATAAGCCCTGTTTAAATCCTACCTTCTCTTTAGTGGTGTTGTTAAATCACTAAACACAGCTATGTGCTTTGTGTTAACAGATATTATTAATTTCAGTGTGCTAGCCATCATTTAATAACTTGTAGTCTTTGTCACTTATTCTCATATGATGTTAAGGAAGTAACAAATGGACCTAAAAAAAACAAAGACTTAATGAATTTAAGGACCTTGTGCATAAACCCATACATGATAAAATTTGAGACTGGGATTTTTTGTTGTTGTTGCAGCTTTCCAATTCTGCATCTGGATTATTTAATTATATTATTTTTAGATTCCTTTCTGAGAGTTCTCATAGGAGGTGCAGTTGATATTTATAAGAACAGATTTAATCGCACATTCCTTATGTTCTTTCCAAATATTTTCATTATAGTATTTGGTCTTGATGTGAGCATTTATCATATATTGAATCAATGTTCAGAGAAAGTAGAAAGAAGAGGAAGATGTGAAGATAAATACAGAAAAGGATGGAAACACATCTAACTTCCTTGGCTAGTAGAATAAGATGCATATTTTTAAACCTCATCTATCACATATACCGATTGAAGACAGATATTAAATTGCCTAATCAAGAAAAAGGCAGAGTGTGAGGGTACTGTGTGTGTGTGTGCATGTGTGTGTGCACGAGCACACATGAGTGTGAGTGAGTGTGTGCTTGTGCCTCTGTTTGTGTGTGCGTATAGTATCGGGGAGTGAATGAAGTGCCTTTCTTCTTTTCACCATCCCAGCCTTACTTTTTCCTTCTTTTGCTTTTGAGACAAGATCTTACAAAATCAATAAGTTACCCAACATGCCTCAAACTTGAGATAACTCTGCCTTAGCCTCCTTGGGTATTCTGATCACAGGTAGGGTGATGGGTTAGAGCTGAGGATTCACTTTAAATGTCACAAATGTCAGCAGAAGTTATTTTGTAGAGGACTACTGTTCTGGGAGCTTCTTCAGTTGATTGCCTCTCATTATTACCTATGAGCAGCTCTTGTATGGTTAGTTTAGCAGAGTGTTTTTTTTTAATTATTATTGAAATCTTTATTGGTACATTACATATACACATCATAATTGTACTCAACAATGAGAATTTGTACCAGTATATGACACAACTTAATTGTCATTTTTTTTCCATTTCCCTACCCAATCTACCACTCTCCTATATACATAAACTTTGTTTCCTTTCTTTTTTGTTATAATCTCATTATTTTACTCCTTTCACCCTATTTTTCTTTGAGTATTTTCTATTTCACAATATATAACATACAATTCTAGAACTCATTTATATCTTTATTTTCTCATACCAGAGAAAAGGTGTGATATTTACCTATCTGTGACCTATTTATTTCACTTATGAAGATATCCTCAACGTATGTCCATTTAATTATAAATGATTCATACTTATCATTTTTTTATGGCAGAGTAATACTCCATTCTGTAGAAGAATCACAGCTTTCTTACCCAGTCTCCAGCTGATGGACATTTGGGTTGTTTCCAAGATTTAGCAATCACAACTGAGCTGCTATAAACATGGGTGCACATATGTCACTGTGATATGAGTCTTTTAATTCTTTTGTGTATATGCCTAGCAGAGCGATGACTGGGTCAATCGGACCTCCAATCCTAGCTTTGTGAGGAATCTCCAAACTGATCTCCACAGGGGTTGTATGAGTCTACAGTCTCACCAACAGTGGAGAAGGGTTCTTTCTTCTCTGTAGCCTCGCCAACATTTGTTGCTGGCTAATTCTGAAATGTCAGCCTTTCTACGTGGAGTAAGATGAAATCTCAGTGTTGTTTTCATCTGCATCTCTTGAATGACTAAAAAAAGGAAGGAAAAGGCTCATATCTATGCTATTAGGAATGTGAATGGAGAAATTACTACTGACCCGGAGTAAGTCCAGAGGATAATAAACACCTATTTTGAAAATTTATACTTTGATAAAATGGAAAATCTAGAAGAAATGGATAGATTTCTAGACCCATATGAACTTCTAACAATGAATAAAGAAGGTATAGAATTATTAAATACTCTAATACCAACCTGTGTAATTGAAAATGCAATTAAAAACTTACCAACAAAGAAAAGCCCTGGACATGATGGTTTTACTGCTGAATTCTATAAAACTTTTAAAGAAGAGTTAGCGCCTCTACTTCTGAAACTCTTTAATGAAATTGAAAAGGCAGCAGTACTCCCAAACTCATTCTTGGAAGCATCCATTACCCTGATTCCAAAAGCAAAGAAAGACCCAACCAAAAAAGAGAACTATAGGCCAATATCCCTAACAAACATTGATACAAAAATCCTCAATAAGATCCTGACAAACATAATACAGAGAATTATCAAAAAGATTATACACCCTGACCAAGTTGGATTCATCCTAGGTATGCAAGAATGGTTCAAAATACATAAATCAATAAATGTTATACACTACAATAACAGACTCAATGACAAAAACCACATGATCATCTCGATGCAGAAAAAGCATTTGACAAAATACAACACCCATTTATGTTCAAAACCCTACAAAAGATTGGAATAGATGGTCTGTATCTCAAACTAATAAAAGCTATCTATGAGAAACCATCAGCCAGCATCATCCTAAATGGTCAAAAATTGAAGCCTTTCACTCTAAGATCAGGAACAAGACAAGAATGCCCTCTCTCACCATTTCTGTTCAATATAGTTCTGGAAATATTAGCCATAGCAATTAGGCAAGAGAAAG
This sequence comes from Petromus typicus, assembly GCA_004026965.1. Lineage (NCBI taxonomy): Eukaryota > Metazoa > Chordata > Mammalia > Rodentia > Petromuridae > Petromus > Petromus typicus. The sequence goes on along the minus strand of PVIR01009500.1, from coordinate 13,451 downwards.
AAATAAAAGAATAAAGATAGGAAAAGAAGTTAAATTGTCATTATTCACTGATGACATGATACTCTATCTAGAGGATCCTAAAAACTCAATTAAAAAACTGCTGGACCTAATCACCAAATTTAATAGCGTAGCTGGTTAAAGGTCAATGTCCAAAAAATCAATAGCCTTCGTACACACAAACAGTAGATCCACTGAGATAGAAATTGGAGACTCAGTCCCTTTCACAATAGCACCCCCAAAAATAAAATATCTAGGAATCAATCTAACAAAGGAGGTGAAAGACCTCTACTCTGAAAACTACAGCACTCTGAAGAAGGAGATAGAAGATGATATCAAAAAATGGAAAGACATACCTTGCTCCTGAGTAGGAAGAATCAATATCGTCAAAATGGTTGTACTCCCCAAACTACTATACAGATTCAACACAATCCTGATTGAAATTCCAACAGCATGGGCTGGCGATTTAGCTCAGTGGTTCTGGCACTTGTCTTGCAAGTGCAAGGACCCGGGTCGATCCTCAGTACCCACATACCATACTGGGTGTGGAGACTCACACCCAGCAGCAAACAGTACCTCATTCCACAGTGCCAGGCATGGTGGCTCATACCTGTAATCCCAGCACTTAGGAGGCAGAGGCAGGAGGCTTGTTGTGATGTGAATTTGAGACTGAGCTCAGAGCCAGCCTAAACTACAAAGCAAGACCCTGTCTCAAAAAAATAAAATTAAATTAAATTAAATTTAAAAATAACCAACAGCATATTTCACAGATCTAGAGAAAAAATCCAAACTTTCATCTGGAACCACAAAAGACCTAGAATAGCAAAAGCAATTCTAAGCAACAGGGACATGGTGCAGGGTATTACAACCTGAAATTATACTATAAAGCCACTCTGATAAAAACTGCATGGTAAAGGCAAAGTAACAGACCTGAGAATCAGTGAAGTAGACTAGAAGATCCAGAAACAACTTCAGATACACTGAGCCACCTCATCTTTGACAAAGGAGCCAAAAATCCTCAATGGAGGAAAGATAGCCTCTTTAAGAAATGGTGATGGAAAAACTGGTCTTTAACTTGCCAAAGACTAAAGCTAGATCTGTCTCTTTCACCGTGTATCAAGCTAAAATCAAAGTGGATAAGAGACCTAAATATTAAAACAGATGCTCTAAACTTGATGCAAAACAGGTTAGGTAAAACTCTTGAAGACGTTGGCTTAGCGAAGGACTTCTTGAATGAAACCTCTATAGCACAGGAATGGCAGAAGAAATCAGCAACTAGGACCTCATTCTTTTAAAAAGCTTCTGCACAGCAAAGGAAAGCACCAACGGAGCAAAAAGGCAACCAACAATGTGGGGAAAAAATCTTTATCAGCTGTTCCTCAGACAAAGCGTTACTATTTAGAATACATAAAGAGCTTTAAAAAATCAGCTCACCCAATTTAAAGACCCAATTCAAAAGTGGGCATCTGAAATGAACAAATACTTTTCAGAGGAAGAAGTAAGAGCAGCTAAGAAGAATATGAAGAAATGCTTAGAGGTGTGCTTCTTAGAATAACTTTCAGGAGCTCAGAGCTTTAAGAATTCTGAGTTTATTGTAATTGTAATTTTTTGGCTTCATTTAGTAAACATATATAATGTTATCTATAAGTAGTTTTCATCAATATCTTAGTTATTTCAAATTCTTGTATTAGTTGTTTATTACTGTGCAACAGATTACTCCAAAATGTAGTGGCTAATACAATACGCATTTCTTATCTCCTAGATTCTGTATATCAAGAATATGTACATTACTTGGATGAGCTCACTGTTTTACAGTCTCTACAATTTTATAATCTCTGCAGTCAAGTTGTTGGCCCAAGAGTCCCATTCAAAGTTCAACAGGGTATAGAATCATCTTGCTGATGTTGCAAGCATTTTCTTTTGTTTAGATTATTCATACATTTTATGTGAAACTTATCACATTCATTAATGAGAATTTATACTTGCACATGATATATTTTTTTAATTCAAATCTTTATTGGCACATTACATATACACCTCATGATTGCACTCAACAATAAGAATTTATACCACTATGTGACCTAATTTAATTCTCATTTTTCCTATTCCTTAACCTAACCTACCATCCCTGCCCTCTATATACATCAACATTCTTTCCTTTCTTTTAAATTATCATCTCATTATTTTTACCCTTGTTATTTAGCCCTACACTCCATTTCCCTTTGAATATTTTTTATTTCGCAATATCACCCATGTATTCTAGAACTCATTTACATCTTCATTTTATCATACCAGAGAAAAGATATGATATTTATACATTTTGACTTATTTATTTAACTTATGAGGTTATACTGAAAGTACATCCATTTAAGTATAATGATTCAATCTTATCATTTTTATGGCAGAGTAATATTCCATTTTATAAAAGAACTACATTTAAAAAAAAAAAAAAACAGTCTCCAGTTGATGGACATTTGGGTTATTTCCAAGATTTAACTATCACATACTTAGCTGCTATAAACATGGGGGCACATATGTCACTGTGATATGAATCTTTTAATTCTTTTGAATATATACCTAGCAGAGAAATATCAGGGTCAAATGGGACCTCTAATCCTAGTTTTTTGATGCATCTCCACACTGACCTCCACAGGGGTTGTGGGAGTCTACACTCCCACCAACAGTGGAGAAGAGTTCCTTCTCCACAACCTCGCCAACATGTGTTGCTGGCTAATTCTGAGATAGTAGCCATTCTTGGTAGAATGAGATGAAATATTAGTATTGTTTTCATCTGCATCTCTTGAATGACCAGTAATGTTGAGCATTTCTTCATATACTTCTTAGATGTTTTTATTTCTTCCTCTGAAAAATATCTATTCATTTCAGATGCCAATTTTTGTACTGGTACTTTAAATTTAGATAGGCTGATTTTTTTAAAGCTTTATTTATATTGTAGAAGTTAGCCCTTTGTCTGAGAAATAGTTTGTAAAGATCCTTTGCCATATTATTGGGTGCCTTTTCACACTGCCTGTGTTTTCCTTTGCTATACTGAAGCTTTTTAATAGAATTACATGCCATTTGTTGATTTCTTCTGCCAGTTCTTATGCTATAGAGGTTTTGTTCATGGAATCTTACCCTAAACCAATGTCTTCAAGAGTTTTACCTAACCTTATATGCAGATTTAGTGTGTCTGTTTTAATATTTAGGTCTCTAATCCACTTTGACTTTATTTTAGTACACAGCAAAAGAGATAGGTCTAGCTTTAGTGTTTGGTGGGTTAAAGCCCAGTTTTTCCATCACCATTTGTTAAAGATGCTATCTTTCCTCCACTGAGGGTCTTTGGCTCCTTTGTCAAATATGGGGTTGCTTAGAGTGTCTGGAGTTGTTTCTGGATCCTCTAGTCTACTCCACTGATCCTTGAGTCTGTGGCTTTACCAGTACCATGAAGTTTTTATCACAGTTGTTTTGTAGTATAGTTTCAAGTTGAGGATAGTAATATGCCCTACCATGTCATTATTGCTTAGAATGTCTATACCAGGAAAACAGAGCAAGCTCAAATAAACAATATAATGCTGAACCGTAAGCTACTAGAAAAGAGGAGCAAGGCAAACTGAGAGCTCATACTAGGGAGGAAATTTCCAAGCACAAATTAAAGCAATGGAGACTAATAGGATGCTACAGAAAATCAGTGAATCAAAGAGTTATTTCTCTAAAAAGGATAAACATCATTGACAGAACCTTAGTCAACCTTATCAAACAAAGAAAATAAAATGCTCAAATCCATATTATTAGGAATGAAAATGGGGAAATTACTACTGACCCAATGGAAATACAGAGAATAAACACATAGTTTGAAAATTTTTACTCCAATAAAATGGAAAATGTAGAAGAAATGGATAGATTCCCACATACATATGAACTTCCAGAGTTGAGTGAAGAGGATATAAAAATGTTAAACAACCTAATATCAACCTGTGAAATTGAAAATGTAATATAAAACTTACGAACAAAATAAAACCCTTGGCCTGATGGCTTTATTGCTGAATTCTACAAAACTTTAAAAGAAGACTTAATGCTGCTACTTCTAAAGCTCCTTTATGAAATTGAAAGGGAAGTAGTACTCCTAAATTCATTTCTGGAGGCAAACATGACCTTGATCCCAAAAGCAAAGAAAGACCCAACCAAAAAAGAGAACTACAGGCCAATGTCCCTAATGAACATCGATGCAAAAATCCTCAATAATATATTGACAAACAGAATACAGAGAGTCATCAAGAAGATCATACACCCTGACCAAGTTGGATTAATCCCAGGGATGCAGTGTTGGTTCAATACATGTAAATCAATAAAGGTAAAACACTATATTAACAGACTCAAGGGCAGAAACTATATGGTCATCTCAAGAGATGCAGAAAAAGTAGTTGACAACTGCAACACCCGTTCATGATCAAAACCTTACAGAAAATTGGAATAGATGGACTCTATCTCAAACTAATAAAAGCTATTTATGAGAAACCAACAGTCAGTGTCACCCCAAATGGTCAAAAACTAAAACCTTTCCCACTAAGATCATGAACAAGACGATGATGTCCACTCTCATTACCCCTGTTCAATATTGTGCTGGAAACATTAGTCACAGAAATTAGGCAAGAGAAATAAATAAAAAGAATAAATATAAGAAAGGAAGAAGCTAAACTGTCATTATTTGCTGATGACATGATACGCTATATCGAAGATCATAAGAACTCAACCAAGAGACTGCTAGATCTAATCGCCAAATTTAGTAGCATAGCTAGATACAAAGTCAAATGCTCAAAAATCAAGAGCCTTTTTATACACACACACAAAAAAATAGATTCACTGAGCAAGAAAGTCACTGAGAAATCCTTTTTCACAATAACATCCAAAAAATAAAATATCTAGGAATCAGTCTAATAAAGGAAGTGAAATACCTTTACTCTGCAAACTATGGCACTCTGAAAAAGGAGATAGAAGAGGATATCAGAAAATGGAAAGACGTCCCTTGTTTCTGAGTAGGAAGAACCAATATTGTCAAAATGGTTATACCCCCACAACTATTATACAGACTCAACACAATACCAATTGAAATCCCAACTGCATATTTCACAGATCTAGAGATAACAATTCAAATATTCATCTGGAACCACCATGATATATCTTGATTCTTAGTTTTTTTTTCCATTCTCTTGTCCCTGCCTTAACCCGCTCACCTCATAAACATAAGTTTTGTTTCCACTTTTTGTCCTTACTTTGCATTTTTATTTCCCTTCCTACTTTTGCCATGATCCCTCCTCCCCATTCTTCTGAGTATATTCTTTCCATTTCACATACTGTACATTTTCATCTTCATTTAGTTGAATTGAAGGTCTTGGTTTTCTATGGGCTGTAGACTTAACCTTCTTCTTAGATCTTTCCATGTAGGCTGTTGCACATGGGACCTCACTTTATAAGAATGTGCAAACCAAGAAGGCAATACAGTTTGTTAACAAGCATTTTGTGAATAAATAATAGAAGTCACTTTCCATATCCTATTAAAGCATCTTTTCATATTTTACTCAAATCAAGTACACCCTAGGGTGAAGATTACCTAAGGATATCAATACTCAGAAGGCAGATTTAATAGTTACTTTTATGGATTACCATGACCATGCCAATGTACTCAGAGATTTGATTAAAAACATGAATCTAGACATTGCTATAGAGGTATTTTTTGTCAGATGAGATTGACATTTAAAACTGTAGACCTTGAGTAAAGATGATTATCCTCCATTGTATGGATAGGCCTCATTTGATGAGTTGAAGACATCAGGGTAAAAGGACTGTGACTTCCACAGACATATCTTCCCTTGAGTTGGTTAATGGTTCTATGCTGGAGGCCCCTGTCTTCCAACCCAATCACCTTAATAATCAATCCCAGATGTTTGATTGGAGTTATGGGTGCTGCTGGTGGCTATGAAGTAGAGTAAAATTAACTGGCCATAGGGAATTAAAGCCCTGACTTTAGTGTCATTAGTACCGGGCTGTAAGTGACTGTTAGACATGCATCATATCATTTATCTTTAAAACTATGTTTACTTCTAATATATTACATTTTAATTAACATCTAGTAGCTGGAAACAATCCAACTGATATCTCTAAGTGCATAATGTTGATAATCAAGTATTAAAAAAATTAAACTTGCATTTTAAAATATAAGTAAAAAAATAAATTAAAAGGAAAATATGAATTATAGGCAAACAAATGTTGTTATGATAAATTTCTTGTTTACAGCTATGTACAAGTGGTAGGAAAGCTAAGGCTGAAAAGTTAAACATAGCCCTTCACCTAGGTATGTGAGGCAGTTTGTGAAGATTAAAATCTCAGGCTCTGTAATGCACATCAACAACAATTCCTTTGTCTTCTTGTCCAGCCTAGTAAAAATCAATGCTTTGGGTAAAGAGCACTGATTACAAATATTTTTCGACCAATTATTTTAAAATAACATCCAATTTTGAATGAGTGTTTGATTTGAAGTCCTTTAATCAAGGATGTTAAATTAAAAGATCACTCAGACCTAGTGTAATGGTTTGCAGAAGGTAAGGAAATGATCATTAACATGTACTTTGCCTGGTGCTTAACATGCATTATAACATTTGTTCCTTACCAAAAACCAAAAGAGGGGTCTTTTTATCTATATTTTGTTGCTCAGAAAACAAGATCAGTGAAGTTGAATAACATTCCCCAAGATGCACAGTTCCCAGTCTGGCAGTAGGAATAAAATTCACGACTGTTACTGTGATTGGCTATCTGAGTGTATTTCTGCTGTGTCCACTAGATAATGGATTATATTTAGTATATGGACTATATTTTAGAATTCTGTCCTTTACTATTTCACTTTTTCCTCACTGCTCATCTCATCCAGCACACTTTCCAGCACCTCTGTCCTATCCTTGCTCATGTGTACAGAGTACACAAACATGCTGGTGACTGCAGCCATAGAACAAATCCAGCATTGGGAAGACAGAGCTCCAGGCTTAACTTCACCTGTCTTGTCCAGCCAAGTCACTAATCTCAGCTTCTTCACTGATAAACACACATGTTTCCTATAACCTTCTTTCAAGAGTATATAGCTGAATCTACAGCTGTACCATCCTGAACTCGCCCAATCTCCTCTGATCTCAGAAGCTAAGCAGGGTCAGGCCTAGTTTGTACTTGGATGGGCGAATACAGTTAAATGCTTATAATCAAGTACTTTCATACTTTAGTATCTCTATTACACTGAGTGAAAGCATATCTGATACTATTTGGTTACTCTGGTGTCTCACTTCTGGCAGCCATTGCAAGTATTCAAGTGACAGTTGATGCTTTTATAGATGTCTGATGCTACTAGGGGTTAAAATTTAATATAATTATATCACAACTTCAAATGAAAAATAAAGGCTAGTCAAAATGGACCATTTTTATTATTTTACTGAAAGTGAGCTCACTTTGACCATTGTAACTTTAGAATTTGAAGTAAGATATATGAATAAGCAGAAAATATACACTAGATTTCAAAGTCTTAATTTACATACCAGAATATAATTAATTGTAATTGAAATATTTTGAGTAAACTGGCATAAACACACTATGAAAACGAATTGCATCTATTTCTTTTTAAAAATTTCATTGTAGAGTATCAAAAATTAAACATGTCAGAGCTGGGGATTTAGCTCAGTGGTTCCAGTTCCTGCCTTGTAAGTACAAGGGCCTGGGTTCAATCCCCAGTTAACCACATACAATACAGGGTATGGAGACTGACACCCAGCAGCAATCAGTACCACACACCACAGTGCCAGGTGTGGTGGCTCATGCCTGTAATTCCAGCACTCGGGAGGCAGAGGCAGGAGGATTGCTATGATGTGAGTTGGAGGCTGAGCTCAAGGCCAGCCTAGACTACAAAGCGAGATCCTGTCAAAAAAAAAAAAAATTAAACACGTGGCTCACATTATATTTCTAGCAGGCAGAGTGCCATAATTCAGTTTTTACCAATATAATGTGACAAAAATGTGTTTTCAGGTAATTGTAAAGTTCAGCTGCCACTGAGGACAACTGCCAGAAGTCATAGCTATTATTTCTTGCAGCAAGTCTTTTGTGATTTATTCTCAAATATAATGCTATTAAATAAATAGTCTTGCCAATTTTGCCTTTCCTTTCCATCTTAAATGAAAAAGATGGCAAATGGTCATGTTAACACTTTACATTTGCAAAAGTTGCTGAGGAGTTGCTATATCCAAGTACTTTTAAATGTTAGCCTAAAATCTGATTCTGGAGTAGAAACAATAGAAATTAGTTTGTCTATATCTTTAGGGAGCCACCTGCAGAAAGCTGGTCATCATCTCTCCTGCCTTTGCACAGGCATACCACTAGTAAGTCGCACTATATACGGAGGCCAGAGGCTAAAAGACCACCTTCCACAAATTTCCCTGGAGCCTAGGGAATTTGCCACACCATACACATGCACAGGAAATTTAGAAGTTGGGATACTAAAACTTAGATAATTTCTAGTAACCACATTAAGAGAATCTACATTTTATTTACTCTATCTCAAAATGATTACTTCAGTAAATAATCAAAATAAAATGGTTAAGATATTACATAATCTTTTTATATGATGTCTTCAAAACATGTCATACTTTCTACATTTATTTACCATCTACATTTAAATTACTCTATTTTCCCCCCAAATACTTAGTTGCTTCTTGTGGTTGCATGGTGCAGCTCAAGGGCAGAGGCTAGCAAACTTTCTCTGTCAAAAGCCAGTCGGGAATATTTTGTTGTGGGCTATTAGCCCCTTAATTTTTGTTTCATGTAAACAAACTTTTTTTTGAGACAGGGTCTAGTTTGTAGCTCAGGCTGTCCCTAAACCCACTATGTAGCCTAGGCTAGCGTCAAACTCACAGCAATCCTCCTGTCTCTGCCTCACTAGTGCTGAGATTACAGGCATGACTCCCAGCATTATGATATGTGGTACCGGCGATCGAAGTCAGGACCTTGTACTTGCCAGACAGATGCCAGAACCACTGAGCTACATCCCCCGCCACTCATTCAAACAGACTTTTAACAAGGTAAAAACCATTTCTAACCATCAGCAGTATTAATACAGGCTGTTTATCATGTCTCTCCTGATATTTCTCTAAATTCTATGATAAAACCTTCCTACTTACATTAGCAAATGCACAATCTATTCTCTGAGGCTGAACTTGACTAGACTGATAAAGAGTAATGTCTTATTCTACACTAGTAGCAAACTGAGGTTCAGAAAATGCAAGTAAGTCTCCAAGGTCAGCGAGCTCTAAGCAGAGAGATAGCATAAAAATTATTTTCTGCTCTCTCCTAAACTCAAGCCTTAGGTGCAGTATCATTGCTCCTGCCTTGTTCTTACTACTTTCTTTATCTTAAGTGAGGAAACTTCATTAACACATTCATTTACCTTATAAATATTTAGTCAGTACTACAATGTGAAATATATAATAGGGACACTGTCCTTTCTCTACACATAAGCCGTTTCTTTTTTTTTTTAATTCAAATCTTTATTGGTACATTATGAATACACATCGTCGTCACATTCAACATTGAGAGTTTGTACCAGACAATGACACGACTTGATTCTCATTTTCCCCTTTCTCCCTACCCCGCAAACCCCTACCTCCTATATGTAGTTGATATAGTGAAACAGAAAATATTTAAAAAGAAAGAGGGTATAACTAGGGGAAAAAGAATGTGACAGTAATTAAGAAAAAAGGAAACAGAGGTTATGTATACAGTAAGCCATTTCTTAAAAGGCTTAGCATTTTTATTTATTGATTTTTAATTTATGAGATACAGAATAAAGTGAAGATTGACAATCGGTTGCTCGCTTCAAACAATATAGCTGGAAACCAGATAATGCTGCCTTGATCCAGTCTGTCCCAAGTTGATAGAGATATAAACGTTTTATGTTGCTACACTTTTTTTCTAACTCAAAATATTTATTGTCTTAGATGTAATTAGGAGATACTACAACAGGTGCAGAATCAGGTATTTATAATCTACATTTAAAATAATATAAAAAGATAATAGGCAGTAATTAGGTTATCTTAGTATATTTTCTTTTCGGATATTTATTTAATTGCATAATTGCTCACTCTAGAAAACTTTTTACCTGCCATTTTTAGCAACACTAAAACCCCATGCCTTTGCCATGATACTAAAAGCAGATATTTATCATACTCCTTTTTAAAATTTTAATAAAAACCTTATAATTTCAATTGATTCTTCTGGGTCCAGTTCCTCATAACCAGCCCTTCCTGGAGCTGCAATGAAAACCCAAGTTGGATAATTGTAGTATTCCTGCAGTAAGATCAGAAAGTGAACTTTTCCACTTCACCCCTCTTATTATCCTTAAACTTGCACTTGTTATATACTAGATAATCTTGTTTGAGACACAGGACAGCATGGCATTCGTCTGTGGAAGCTTCCATCATGCTTAAAGCAGCATTTTCCAAATATCAAAATCTTAGTACCATGTATAAATAAAAGAAGTAAAAAAGCTCAGCATTTTTCTCTCATTCAATTTTTGTTCGTAATTCACGTGGTGTGACATTTTTAATCTAAATTTTAATTTCCACTGTAACAACAAAAATCACTGTCGTGTTGATTACAAAGATTTTAAGAGCACATTCCAGTCTGGAGAGGTGAAAGATAACTTTGGGTTGCGGACTGATAATTTCAATTATAACTCAAATCACCAAGGGTATTTATCAAAGTATTTCTAGAGAATCAGCCAGACCATAATCTTTTTATGACATTGTTAATATTTGCCCCAATTTTTTCTTTAACTGAGGGGGAAATAAGATAAATACTAAAAAATAATAATTTCACTGCTCAGATGATCAAAGAAAAACTCAGGAAAGCTCCAAACCACTACTTAGGGAGACTAACTAAACTGTTTAAATTTTCACTTTATTATTTAAAAGTTGACTTTGATTTATCCAAACTTGAATTATTTTCATTAGAAATATAATAATTATACATTATAATTTGTATAGCTCAACAATGAAATGTTGGACTCAATAGTTGAGTGCATTTTCAACACAGTATATTTCATGTATATTTCATATCCATGCATAATTGTGATTACACATATATGTATGTACATGTTAATGTATAGATATATTTTAAATGATGGCACATATACAACGTAGAAATTTCAATTATGCTTTTATCATTATAGCTTATTTTTACAAGATAATGTTTAAAATTTTTTCATGGACTGGCTGGCCAAGAATGCATTTCTATTTTAATGTATGTTCATTAAATTTAAACATTTAAGGAAATGTCTCCAGGGTTGTTAGCCTATTTAATTGTTCTATGAAGAATTTCCACTGTTTTAAAATATTTCTAAAAATCCAAATCTTTATTTGTTTATTTTAAAATTCAAATCTTTTTTTATTTATCAGTACACATCATCATTGCATTCAACATTGAGAGTTTCTACCAGAATATGACATAACTTGATTCTCATTTATTCCCTTTCCCCCCGCCCTGCAACCCCCACCTGCTATATACATAAGCTTTGTTTCCTTTTTTATTACTAACACCTTCTTACTCTCATTATTTACCCCTATATCTTCTTCCCTTTTAAATATTTTCTATTTCACAATAACTATAATATATATCATAACTCATTTACATATTTATTTTCTCATACCAGAGCAAAGATATTATATTTACACATCTGTGACCTATTTATTTCACTTATGAGGATGTCCTGAAGGTACATCCATTTGAGTATGAATGACTCAATCTTATCACTTTTAATGGCAGAATAATACTCCATTTTATAAAACAACCACATCTTCTATATCCAGTCTCCAGTTGATGGACATGTTGGTTGTTTCCAAGATTTAAATCCTCAGTGGAGGAAAGATAGCCTCTTTAACAAATGGTGCTGGAAAAACTGATTGAAGTTAGAATGACTAAAGTTAAACTGACCAAAGTTAGACTTATCTCTTTCACCATGTACCAAGCTAAAATCAAAGTGGATAGAACACCTAAATATTAAAACAGACACACTAAACTTGCTGAAAAACAGCTTAGGAAAAAATCTTAAAGACCTTGGCTTACGGAAAGACTTCTTGAACAAAATATCTATACCACAAGTATTGGCAGAAGAAATCAACAAATGGGAACTCATTCTTTTAAAAAGCTTCTGCACAGCAAAGGAAACCACCGACAGAGTGAAAAGTCAACCAACAATATGGGAAAGAATCTTAACCAGCTGTCCCTCAGACAAAGGATACTATCTAGAATATATAAAGAGCTTAAAAAAATTAGCCCACCCAAATTTAAAGACCCAATTCTAAAAAGGGAATCTGAAATGAACAGATACTTTTCAGAGGAAGAAGTAAGAGCAGCTAAGAAGTATATGAAGAAATGTTCAACATCATTCGTCATTTGAGAGATGCAGATGAAAACAACACTAAGATATCATCTCACTCCACCAAGAATGGCTGCTATTTCAGAATTAGCCAGAGACAAATGTTGGCGAGGCTGCAGAGAAAGAGAAACACTTCTCCACTGTTGGTGGGAGTGTAGACTCATACAGCCTCTGCGGAAATCAGTGTGGAGATTTCTCAAGAAGCTAGGATTGGAGCTCCCATTTGACCCAGCCATTTGACCTAGCTCTGCTAGGTATATGCATTAAAATATTTTTAAATGATTTTATATTTTATTGGTGTATGTTTATGATACATAATGATTATATTTATTTTGGGGAACTGGAAAAGCAAAATTGACTAAGAGAACAGTGAGGGCTTTTAAACAGGTCCCTGTTATATACAGCTTATATAGATATTTCATTATATTTTTGATGCTATTGTGAAGGGGATTGGTTCCCCAATTTCTCTCTCAGTGAATCTGTTGTTTGTGTATATAAAGGCTAGTGATTTTTTAGCATTGACCTTATATCCAGCTACACTACTAAATTTGGCAATTAGCTCTAGGTTGAGTTTTTAGGATCTTCTAAATAGAGTATTATGTCATCAGCAAATAATGACAATTTAACTATATAGCTTATATAATTCTACATTTCTAGAATCTAAAGATAATTGACAAATTCTTTTAAAATATTGTCATTCTTTTAAAATATTCTGTAAGCTGATGTTATGTGTCCACAAATGGTTAGCCTAACTAAGGTATAGGGTTGGAAAACAATGCTATGCTAGCATCAGCACTTCAGGTCATTAATAATTAAAAATTAAATATTAACTGTGCTAATCTCATAGTTAACATTGAGTGGTTTGAAATAAACCATGGTGAGAGACTTTAGGATGTGGGAGTTGAAAACCTATAAATCCACATCTCCTCTAACTCTATATATCAACACTTGTTTTATCAGAAATAACTGATACAACTACTCATCTGTTTAAATG
>PVIR01009499.1:0-52848 GCA_004026965.1 Petromus typicus | reverse complement strand
GCAAAACATTTTTGCAAGTTTCCTTTTCTCTAGAGTATAATACAGTTTCATTTTTTCCACAGGCAAAAAAAGTCTCTCTTTAACCAGTCAGAGATGTGATGTGAGAAGCTTATCACTTATTTTAAATATTAAAGAATATATTAGGGAAATCGATCATTAAAATAACATGAGTAATGCAGGTAATAATTTGATGTAATTTTAATAAAGTTACACAGTAAGAAATTACAATAGTTTATGCCTTTAGCATGATAATTCATACATATAAAATTCTATTTATCATTTAAATACTTTAGAATTTGAAGTTTAAATATAGATTATACAATAAATTCAATTTCTATCATTTAGTACTTCTGTATGTGTGACATTATTTTACTGAATGGAAAAATGCCAAGATCAACATTTCTAGAAGCTCTTTTGTTAAAAAAAACTATATATATATATATATATATATATATATATATATATATATATGGCTGAAATTTAGTACAGTAGTTACAGAGTCTGCTTTGCAAATGCAAGGTCCCAAGTTTGATCCCCAGTAAACACATATCATAATGCTAGCCATGATGATTCATGGCTATCGGCAATGAGCACCACATACCACAGTGCCAGGTGTAGTGGATCATGCCTGTAATCCCAGCACTAGGGAGGCAGTCAGGAGAATTGCTATGAGATTGATGTTTTCCGGGGTTCATAGTGAGCTCAGAGCCACCCTTAACTACAAAATGAGACCCTATCTCAAAAAAATTTTTTTTTAACAAAAAGGAAAAGAAAAGAAATAATCCTATGAAAGAAACCTCACAGAATTGCATCGTGATTACTCTCACATATAATTCCTTTCCTCTAATATTATGTTGTGGGCTCACAATACGAAGACTCATTATATACTGCATAGTTGACATTATATTTATCTCTGATGATTGCATCACTTTTGATAGAAAAGAAATAATATTCAAAGAGATTACCATTCAGGAAATCAGAAGCTAATTCTGAAATTTATTAGATAGTTTGTCTTTTTTCATTCTTACAAAATGCATAAAATAAAATGACTTGCTAGTTGTGAAATTATTTGCAATAATTGCTTATAAAAGATTATTTCTTTTTAAAGAGACTAAAGAAAAATAATTCTTATAAACAGCAGCTGAAGTTATTTAGGTGAGATAGGAAATATAGTCTTGTATTAATAAACTTTATAAATATTTACTAAGATGTGACACAAGTGACATAAAATGCACTAGTACTTAATGAACACACAAAATAATATTTCAGAAATGAATAGTGATTTTCCTCCTTTTGAACAATGATACTGAAAAAATGTGCTTTCATTTGTGTTTAGTTTATATTTTAAAACATGTACTTCTGAATTCCTACCTTTGTAAGTTGAACAGAATAATTACATGGTGGATTAAAATTCCATCCATCAATGATTTAATTTTTATAAAAGTGCATTTCATGATGTCAGTATTATTTTGCAAAAGGCAAGCATAAAAGAAAATTCAGTGTGCTCACCTTGGGAGTCTCTACTGATAATCAAATATTATCTGCTATGGAGATGTGAAGGATTTTGATAAATCAAATGATATGCTCAAATAATTTTAGTACCTGGCTACTATTTATGAATGCAGAACTAGAAAAAGTTCACATTAGAAAAATGCTCAAATAATTATAGTTATATTCCAGATTGATTACCAAATATTTGCATTTTCAGAGACATATGTAAAAGTAATAGGAGCATTCAGTAGTTTAGTGAAATGTCTATTTTATTACAAGTTTAATGAAGATTATTATTTTTTCTATACTATGCACCAGAAAAAAAATTTTAAACTGAATATGTAATTTTGACAGGTTTTTAAAAACTATATTGAAATATTCTACTTGGATTATTTTATTTGAGGGTTCTGTTTATTTTTCTACTTCCCTGCCTCCTTATCTCCTTCCCCTTTTTACGTCTTTCTTTCCTTTTTTATTCTGTCCTCTTTTTTTCTTCTAGTTTTTAATTCACTATTCAGATCTATACTGATTACCAGTGAAGAATAAAGACTATTTTATCTCTTTCCACAAAAGAGAATGTAGGATTTCTAAGGATCTTATAAGGCAGCTGAAGTGATGAATAACACTGAAAATTGATAAACTTTCTATTGAGTAGATTCCTGCAAGTAAAATATCAATATCAAGACATTCTCCCATGTTTTTATGCTTGAAATGTTCTCCCAATAGGTAACACCACTGATGATAAATGAGCTTTCTTTAATTTTCCCAAAGTCCCTGCAAAAATGTATGATTTATGAGGATATCCTCAAGGTATGTCCATTTAAGTAGAAATGATGCAAACATCATTTTTTATGGCAGAGTAATACTCCATTCTGTAGAAGAACCACAGCTTTTTTATCCAGTCTCCAGTTGATGAACATTTGGGTTGTTTCCAAGATGTAGCAATCACAAATTGGGCTGCTATAAACATGGGTGCTCATATGTCACTGTGATATGAGTCTTTTAATTCTTGTGTGTATATACCTAGCAGGGCAATGGCCAGGTCAAATGGGACCATCAATCCTAGCTTTTTGAGGATTCTCTAAATTGATCTTCACAGGGGTTGTATGAGTCTACAGTCCCACCAACAGTGGAGAAGGGTTCCTTCTTCTCCGCAGCCTTGAGGATATCCTCATAAGTGAAATAAATAGGGCACAGATAGGTACATATTGCATCTTTTCTCTGGTATAAGAAAATAAAGATGTAAATGAGTCCTACCATTGTATGTTATATATTGTGTAATAGAAAATGCTCAATGTAAAATAGGGTGAAGAGGGAAAATGTTGAGATTGTAACAAAAAAGTAAGGAAACAAATTTTATGTATATGGGGGGGTGGTAGGGTGGGTAGGGCTATGGGAAAAAATGAGAATTAAGTTGTGTCTTTTACTGGTACAAATCCCCATTGCAGAGTACAATAATGATGTGTATATTTAATGTACCAATAAAGATTAAAAAATATATATGATTTGACTTGTTTTGTTTGTTTGTTTTTTGAGACAGGGTCTTGCCTTTGTAGTTCAGTTTGGCCCTGAGCTCAGCCTTGAACTCACAGAAATCCTCCTGTCTCCCCTAACCAAGGGCTGGGATTACAGGCATGAGCCACCACTCCAGGCACTGGTGGGTTTGAGTCACCATGCCCAGGATTGTTTTATGTGGTTACCAGGGATCAAACTCATACCCTTGCACTTGCAGGCATGAGAACCACTGAGCTAAATCCCTGGTCCATTAGTTGGCATTTTTGAAACATCAACAATCTAGAAAGTAGAACATCAATTTTATTTTAATGCTCATTTATCTTATTAGAAGATAACAAATGAACTTTTAAAAATGTCTTTGAAGTATTTGTATGCCTTTTTAGACAAATTCATTTTACTTACTTTATCCATCTTTCTATTATGTTTCTTACTAATATTAGTCCTCTTGTAATTTATCTCACCTTTCTCTGAAGTATTTCTGAGGATGGAGCATTACTTTTATGTAGACAAATTTATCAGTACTTTATGCTTGTGCATTTTTCTTCATTAGAAATATTTTCTTCATTTCAAGATTGAGTTTTAAAACTATGTCCTATTTTTTCACATTCCTTCAGTTGCATTCTATACATTTAAATATGTTACCCAATTAGTTAAATGTTTTGCAGTACTTTCCTGCTTCTTTTTTCTCTCTGTTGTTAGCCTATGGGTACTGTCTAATCCATGCATAATTTTCCCACTGGTTAGAAATGCTGTTTTCAAGAAAAATCACAAGTGGCCATAAGATTCCCAAATTGCCACCAAGCTTTATTGGTTGCCACATATCACTTAGCAGAGCTCTGCTAACTATTTCAAGATCTCAGGAGGGTCTCACAAAGCCCGAAGTTCTGTCAGGTAATTTTAGATGAGGTGTATATTTAGAAATCGTGCTAAGATTTTTTTGATACCTACTACTCAAGTTTTCAGAGTTATTCATGCGTGTTTTCTGGACAAAAGTTTTTGTCAGGAGTGTGCCTTGTAAATATTTTCCCTAATGGCTATCTTCTCTATGCACTGTGTGGATTTTAAAGACTAATGTTTCAAAAAGCAATAAAATTTTAAGACCAGGGTTCTGAGCTTCATCCCCAGTATTGAAAAAAAAAAGGCAGTAGAATTTTAAGTATCTGTAATGTCCAGGTTGTTTTCACAGAACCTGTGTCACATATATTTCTCCATGTAATCTTCAAACTGTTTTAGAGTGTGAGGTCCAAAATATATTTTGATTTAATTTTTTTGTAAAGCATGAAGCATATTATAATTTATTATTTTGGAATGTTGATGTCCAATTGATCCAACTTAGTTTATTCAAAATATAATTAGTTCTCTAGTGCATTACCTTTGCAATTTATAAAAAAATGGACATAATTAGGTAGGTTTATTTATGAGTTCTGTATACCACACCATTAATTTCTTTATTAATAAGACAGTTTTCTACTTACTGTAACTTTATAATAAGTGTAGAAATTGAGTCGTGAGAATTCTATGAAATTTCTTTTACAAAATGATCTTGATATTCTAAACTCTTTGTTCTTCCATGCAACCTTTAAAAGCATATTATTAATGTTGAGCAAGGGGGAAAACCTTGTTGGAATAATGAGATTGAATTACATCTAAAAATAGTAAAGAATTAAGATTTTGAACAATTCTCTTCTAATCTATGAACAATTACCATTATCCATGTTCATGTTCTTTGAGTTTTTCTTTCTTTTTTTTTTTAGACAGGGTCTCACTTTGTAGTTCAGGTTGACCTTGAGCTCAGCCTCAAACTCACACCACAGCAATCTTCCTGCCTCTGCCTCCCGAGTGCTGGGATTACAGGCGTGAGCCACCAGGCCCAGCACTGTGGTATGTGGTACTGATTGCTGCTGGTTGTTAGTCTCCACGCTCAGTATTGTATGTGGTTACCAGGGATGGAACCAGGGCCCTTGCAAGACAGGTGCCGGAACCACTGAGCTAAATCCCCCAGCCATCTTCTTTGAATTTTTTATCCTTTGGTCACAAAATACAAGTAAAGATTCTAAAGATTTTATCTTGATTTGTTCTGTCATATAATCTGACAGACTTAAAATGTAAAGAAGATGGAAGTGGACAGAGACACTCTCTCTTCAACTTGAGGTGTCTCATTCATTGTTATTGTAATGGGCAAATGTACTTAGGGTCCTTCCATATCTTCACCATTTTTGGTCAGTGGGTAAGCAACTTCTTCCCAAAAATCTTACCTTACTTATCCATAAGAATATAATGTTTAGTAAAAGTTCACTTCTATTTCGGTTAATAAAATTGGAACACTTACATTAAACCCAGCCAACCTGATTTGTCCTGGCAATAGTAATTTCTTCAAAGATATATACCTACAGAAGACAAAGGTGATTTTACCATAAATCCGGTTAGAACTCTTAATTTTTTTCCCCACTGAAGGAAAGGAGTGAAGGACTATGACAGTGGACAATATTTTTAAAAAACAGAAAGATTGAACTTCAAACTGAATTTAAAACTTTAGCGCTGACAAGAAATACGTAAGCTGTGATGCCAAGATTTAGGTCAGGATCTACTACAAATCTGATTAGGAATCTCACTAAATCCAGTCAGGTTCTGTGAGCAAATAAATAATTCTTTCACTTAAGTTTACATAGAGTTGTTTATTTATTTTTCTTTAAAGCAGTAAATATTGCAACCAATAAAATTTTCTTATATTCTATTTTCATTTTCCTTAAACATAGTCCTTTAATTTAACTATACTGTGAATCTATTTTTGCTAACTGTAATATACATTTCATAGGAGTCTTCTGAAAACATAAGTGCTTTTCAACTTGTATACCTTATAATTTTCAAGATGTATCAAGGAAACCCCTTTGACATTATTTTTGTACATTGATGTTACAGACTATAATTTGTGAACTGATTTGTGGAGGTAAAGTGAAATATTTCCTTTATATTTCATTAGTTTTCTACAGAGATGTTGATTACTTACGAGAGAGTCTGACTAGATTGGAAGCTTCATAAATCTGCAAAGCAGTTCTTTTCCTAGGTAATAAGATTTTGCTATGTAAAAATATAAAAAATACTGACAAAGATTTATCTGTGAAAATTTAGTTCACAAATGAAATCAGTAAAAAATGAATAAAACCACTTTACATTCAAGTTTATGACAAAATACTCAATATATACATTTTAAAAATTAAACATTAAATATAAATTGAAACAAAGTGAAGAAAAACACATTTACTCATTAAACTTTGAGTTAGAAAAATAAAAAAAATTAACAATAAAAAGATACTTCTTGGGAAATTTGTAATCTAATAGACAAAAAAATTCTTGGATTTGTCACAAACAAAGACAACCATATAACTGTTGCAAAGATATAGATTGTTGAATATAACTTCAAAACAGTAGGGACTTAAAGTAAGAAAGTGGTGAAAATATAGTCAATAAATATTATTGTAATTGTGAGAGTTACAGAGACACTTAGAGTTGTTGCTCTTGGAGATGGCTGTGTGCGATTTTGTTTTCCTGTTTTCTTGTTTAGTAGTTTGAAATGTTAAAGGAAATAAAGGAAGGAAGAGTTTTTTTACACCACCAAGAAGGTGAAATGACTAACGACAATAGCAAAAAACTCAAGGGATTTCCTAAAAAGCTATTTCCCTTTCATTTGACATTTTTCCATTATTGTGATTATGAATTTGTCTCACATTTTCTATTTGAGCAATGAGCTCACACTTAAAATCAGGAAAGATTGCAACCATTTGTTCTGTGTGATCTTGTATCACGGGTTCACAGCTAGAAGAATCAGGAGAAAAAGCTGCTGCATTAAAAAATACATATTGATCCTAGAGAGAAAAGCAGGACATATTATTTGGTGCTCCCTGGGTCTCATGGCTACCGTAGGGCCAATCACTGTACCACAAACAGGAGTCAATATAGGGAGTCAGTTAGAATCAAGATTCTTCACTTAGATGGCTGCTAAGGACACTTCTATGATAGTAAAGGCAAAAGCACATGAAAAAATAAATTTTTCCCAAGGAAAAAATAAAGGCTTATTAGTAAAATAAGAAGGAGAATACTGACTAGGCAGGAAAAAAAAATTAAAAAAATTTATTACATGTTACACTTGGGGTGTCACACTCAGGGTGTGACACGGGGAGTATTTTCTCTCTTTCTTGTTTTCTCTCTGCATGTGGCTTACTGAGGAGCAGGCTTCCTCTGCCATGTCTCTTAGAGTCAATCAGTCCAGTCTAAATTTTCTGAAAAATCATGAGCCGCAATAATCCTCTCTTCAAGTTACAGGCTTCCATGTTTTGTTCCAGAGACAGGAAAGTGACCATTATGAAGAACAGGAAGAGATGTCTAGTGAATTCTGCCTCACATTTCAGTTATACTTTCTATTGGAAAATATATCATATGGTTAGCACTGTTTTGTCTAGAAAAAAATTTTTTGGTGGTGGTGATAAAACTCAGAGACCTGTCCATGACAGGTGATTGATCTACTCCTGAACTATATTACCAGATCCTTGAGAATTTGTTTGTATTTCCTTTTTCCCCTCTCAAAACTTTTACAGTCTCCATCTCTAGACCACAAATTCATTTGTTCATAAAGGATTCCACTAAGATATATTATAAGCACATCGAAGCTATTTTCCTAAAAAAAGAATAAATGGAATTCTGGCTCAATAATGATCAAAACTGAAAACCAAAGTGAGAGTCCATCATGTCACTGCCTTTCCAATCATACCTTCACACCCAGTAGCTTTCGAGGTGTTTCATGAAATTGCAGAATCAGAAACAAGAAGAAAGTGAGAAGACTTTGTTTTCTAAAACTCCAAGTATATCAACTGTAAAAGTAAAATTAAACAGGGTTCCAAAACATTGATACTTATTATAAACATTCCCAGGCAATATATTACAACATATTATTTAGCTTTTATCCAATGATTGATGTTTTTTGTTTCTGTATGATTTTAAAATAGATCAATTCATTTATACTGGTAAAGTATTATATAATAGTGTAATCATATAATATCATAGTCTACATTTCCTGTTTGAGAGTCCAGAGTCTATAATCAGGTTGCCTGGTTTCAAATTTTAATATTTTTATGTACTCTGTGAGCTGAGATAGTTATTTATTTTTTCTGTACATAAATTTATTGAGTATGATAAGATTGTATTTATAGTTTATTGTAAAGAACATATAACTAGATATTCTAGCTCTGAATACAATCTATATAAGTTAACAAATATTATTAAGCATGATGGTATACTGATAGATTTCTCAGATTACAAATACAGTTATATAGAAGTAGGTTTTTTGTCTCTTTTAAAATTTCAAGTTCACATTTTGTTAAAAAGCGAGGCAATATACTTTGCAAAAACAATAATATCCTCAATAGCATTAAAATTTCCTCAGTCCATTAAAAAAATTCTCCATCTGGAATTCTTGTATAGACTCTCTTATTCTAAAGGAACCCATATACTCCATGTGCTTGGTTACACTGAGAACTGGGGACACGGCCTAAACAAGACCATACTACAACATGACTGTCCCTGCACATCAGTATTTGCGTTGCTGACTGACCTTTGTGACAAGTGTTCCATACGCTGCAGCTCCACTCACCATCGATGTTCCCTGACTCAGCCCCACTTTTTCTGTCCCTTATTTATAAATTGCCCCTCCATGTTGGACTTTACAATACGAGCTCCACTCCTCTTGTGAATCTAAGGCTTCGGTAAAAATTTTAGGGTTGTTTTTGGTCCTCATTGGCCCCAACACAGTAATTGTATCCTTCTTTCTATACTATCCTGAAGCCTGGAGAGCTAAACGACTTTCCTCACATTCTGTCTCCTGAGGAGACCCATGTATTGAGACAGAGACCACATGTGGATGGCACAGTTGCTCTGAAAGTTCTATCACCGTCGCTGTTGTAACTATTTTCTACAGACAAAATATAGGATCCTTTCTTAAAATACTGATGTTTATAAATACATCCGTTGTCTGCTTTCCCCTCAATAGCACTAGTGAAATGACTAGATTATTCTCCTTGTATTTATTCTACACTTGAGAAACTAATTTTTAAGGTATAATACTTGGTTCTTATTTTTGTTTTCTGACTTCTCTAATTGCTGATTTATGATCAAAGACATCCTCATGTCAAGTGACCTACAAAGAAAAATATCTCTAGATAAATATAGCTAACACACTAAGTATATTTTTATTAAAATGTATATACTATCACTTTACATTCATTGTTATATCTATGTTTATTCATTTTCCACTTCATTTTTACTCTTTTTTCCAAGGCTCATCCTACTACTGTCATTCCCTGGAAATATCCTGCCAAGTTTTTCTTAATATAAAATTAGTTTTTAAGACTATCTTTTTGATTGAATGTAAATCTCTTATACTATGGCTAAGATTTATCTCATTGAAGGGTGGAAGTAAATAGATATAGATAGTTTAATATGAAATGCAATTTTTTCTGAATATTCTTTTCAAAGTATTCCTTTTGAACTAGTATTGCTTATTTGTTAAATGGGTTTTGTTAGAATGTTTACCAAAATAAAATTTGTACAACCTTCTTTCAGTAAATGTTTGAACTGATTTCTTTTCTCTTTTTAGCCAGCTGTGAAATATTCTTGCTTTTTCTTTAGCATGGTTATGTTTCTTTCTTTTTGTGCTGTTTAAACAAATTGATATGTTCAGTAATGAGAATTGCTCATCTTCCAGGACAACATAACTGCAATAAAATATTGTGAATATCACTATTCTCTAAGTATTAAACTGGGGTAGGTGACACTTATTTTCAACTATGATGCCATTTGTGTTTTCCACCTCCATGAATGTTTAATTCTGGCCTGATATCAGAAGTGATTCCACGTACATGCTCGTGCTCTACACAACAAGTGAAGCATGACTGTAAAAAGACTCCTGAGGCTCATTAAGGGCAAAGCCTCACATAATGTGACAATAACGAAGGTCTTTCTCTGTGACCTTGAAGATGATTATCGAGGCTCATTACATCTCTCAGAATGTTCAGAAACTAGAAGCTCTTCCAGATTTGCAACCCTCAGCTGCCATTTCCCAATGTGACAGTAAGCTTTCCCCCTACCTTTCACTTGTATTTCCTCTAACATGAGTATTTTATATCAGGTATAAAGGTCAGTGAGTCTGTGAATAAGTGTAATTGTCATACATTTTAAAGCATTTAATACTAAAAGTAAGAAGGGCATCCAAAAAAACCCTAGTAATTTTCAATCTTACTAGACCTCTGTCATGGATACTAAACTGAGATTCACCAAGTGTTGATTTTAATGCTCAGCCGGACTGGAACAGCTCAGGTTTCTCTCCAAAGAATTGCTAAGCTTTTTCACTGAGTCAAGGCAGGTGACTAATGCTCTCTCTATCAGGCCTCTCCCTGAACTACTTTTAAATTCAACATTTTTTTTTCTGAATTTCAAAAACTCTGGAGATTGCTGCCTCATGATGAATAAACTTCTCACATTCTGTAATGATATGACAACTTAGTTTATATAATGTGACCAAGGACAGTTTCCTACAGAAAATAAGATCTGAATAGCAGTACTTATGTCTCAGGGCTAATTTCATAAATGCCAGTGTGCTCAGGGATTAGAAAATGCAATATAGATAAACACTAAATCTTAGGTCTCAGTTATGATGGCTCCCAAATTATAGTTGTTAAAGATATTTTATACTTATATATCTAGCCCTTTTATTACAGCTTTATTCAATATTCCTTATCTCCTGTGAGCATGAAAGTAAAAAGAAAATTGAATTTATTCATATCCTAATCTACAGAATAACCTTAAGCTCAGGAGTCTTTTTTTGAAAGAGCATCTTTGTGTAACCCACCCAGGAAGCAGGAAGGGAGAGCACCCATGTATCTCATCAAATATGAAATTAAAACCAAAATGGATCAAAGATCTAAATGTTAAAGCAAAAGCAATTTGATGGAAAACAAAACAGGTACCACTACTGAAGGTATAGATGTAGGAAAGGACTTTCTGAAAAAAACTCAATGGGACAAGAAATAACACTGAAAGTTAACAAGTGGGATCATAATAAATTAAAAAGCTTCTGCACAGAAATGAAACAACCAACCAAGTGAAGAGACAAGCTATAGAATGGGAAGAAAAAAGTTACTAGTCATTCCTCAGCCGGAAGATTAATATCTTGAATATATAATGAACTTAAAAAAACTTACACACCCCTAAATAAAAGAATTCAACAAAAACTGGTCAACTGAAAAAAAAGTAGACACTTGTCAGATGTACACATGGCTAATAAATATGTGAAAAAGTGTTGAACTGAGAAATGTAAATTAAAACTACTTGGAGGTATACCTTATCCCAGAAAGAGTGATTATCATTAATCAAATAATAATAAATGTTGGATTACATGAGGGGATGTAACACACTGTTGGTGTGATGTAAATTTGTACAACTACTATAGAAATTAGTGTGGATAGTCCTTAGAAAATAAAACCAGATATTTTATTTGACCAGGTATTCTCTTTTATAAATCTTCCTAAAAAACATAATGTCATCATATTACAGGAAAACTTGCATACCAGTACTTATAGTAGCAATTTATAATAACTGAAAATTGGAAGCATCATATATGTCCATTAATAGATGAAGAGATAAGGAAAATATGTTTATAAGCAATAAAGTACAACTATGCCATAAAGATAAAGTTGAGACATCCAAAAGCAAGTTAAGAACACAGTTAATTAAAATAATTCAGACACAGAAGCTTCAATATATTGTCTCTCTTACATGATTTCTCTTACTTATATACTGTACACATTATATAGTGTACATATACAATTACATGCATATAATTTTGAGTGCTTTGGATTTTTGACTGGTACATTTTGGGGTGCTCCAATTTTTTGGCTAAACTTTTCATTCGTGTTTCATTTAATTTCATTTAGCTCAGCTACCTTTACATTAGTGTCCCATTGAAACTGATTTTTTCCTTCCTAGTCTATTGAGTTTACTCATATTTTTATTCTTATATGTATATATATATGCTATAGAATATATAAAGCTATCATATATACAAAATATACACTATACTGTATATATACTATATATAGTGTGTGTATATATATATATACTTCAATATATATGTAATATACTGAAATAAACTCAGCATATATATGTATATGTAGTGTAAATAAGAAGTTGAAAGTTCAAATAATTCAGTAAATTCCTACTCTACTGTATCAAACATATTAAATACACATGTGAATTTATTTTATTTATAATACTAATGTATCTTGGTTAATTGAAAAGAAAGTTTGTGCTATATCTGTTTTTTATTTCTTTGTAAGAAGGAATAATTATGCCTCTGAATAACTACTTTGAAAGCAATGACACACAGTGTATGAACTATTGCGTTGTTAACCTGTTATGACATTTTATTTTTTTAATAAAATGGAAAAGTAACTTCTCTTCTACTATAAACAAATATGAAAAGAAATTTCAGACAATATGCTTAATAGTAGTATACTAAAAAATCTAAATGAAATATATTTTTGTTGTAATAATTATGAATGTGTATTGTAATTTCTAGTTCCTTTTTCTCATGATAGCATTTACTTTTGCCTTATCTGCATTTACTATATTACTACTGCATATGCTTAAATTACTGCTACTATACATATCTGAGAGATTTTTTAGATGCAAGAAGAGTTCT
This sequence comes from Petromus typicus, assembly GCA_004026965.1. Taxonomy (NCBI): domain Eukaryota; kingdom Metazoa; phylum Chordata; class Mammalia; order Rodentia; family Petromuridae; genus Petromus; species Petromus typicus. The sequence continues at coordinate 40,094 of PVIR01009499.1, read as the reverse complement.
GCTGGAATACATAAATCTATATTTTCTTTCAACTGTTACTCATTGTGGCCACAGATCAATTAAAACTTCCTTTCCCCAACTTGTATCCTCAATTATTATTATTTTTATTTTGTATTTTAAAAAGTGTTGGACATTATTTCTCAATTTTTCCAATACCTGTATTAGCAAAAGTGGTAAAAGTCTTCATGAAGATGACCAAAAAATATAAATCCAAAATACTTTCTGAGCATCTTAAAGGGATGTGATTCACAAAAGAATGTGACTAGATCCAAAGCCCACTAATACAATTTTGGCAACTTTCACTGTCACAAAGTCATTTAAATGAAAGAATTAAATTAAAGAGCACAAGGAAAGGTTGCTGCAAGAAATGAATATTAAAATCACTCATCTGTAGTGAAACAGAATTATGAACAAAATAGAGTACTGAGGATCCAGCTTTTAAACGGTGTGCCAAATTGGATTTCAGTAGATATATCACATAAAGGCTTCTTTAGAGGACTAACAGATGATTTAGCACACATATAGACCATAGTTCTAGATTGTTCTCTTGAACTTAACTAAAGCTGATAGCATCAACTGTTTAGGTTATAATTAACAATTGTTTAATAATCTCTTCAATTATAAACAATTTATATCAATTTATTTGGTATAAAGAATAAAATCAGTTCATAGGTTTTAAAAGCTACTCTTAATGAGAGTAAAATATATATAAAATGAGAAAATGAAATGTATTTTTCAAACAAGTTAAATCTCTATCAGAGATTACAAAATACTATCTCAGTAGTTACATGAAATAAAAACAAGCTTGTTATTTCTTTTTCTTTTCTTTTCTTTTCTTTTTTTTTAGGTTTTTTTTTTGAGACAGGGTCTCACTTTGTGGTTCAGGCTGGCCCTGAGCTCAGTCTCAAACTCACATCACAGCAATCCTCCTGCCTCTGCCTTCTGAGTGCTGGGATTACAGGTGTGAGCCACCACGCCCGGCACTGTGGTATGTGGTACTGATTGCTGCTGGGCGTGAGTCTCCACACCCAGTATTGTATGTGGTTAACCAGGGATTGAACCCAGGTCCTTGCGCTTGCAAGACAGGCGCTGGAACCACTGAGCTAAATCCCTGGCCCAAGCTTGTTATTTCTTAAGCAAAGTACTATTTGTACAATTATTTCCTTGAAAATAATATTTTTAATTCAGTTTTCAAACAGAGACAAGCATACAGAATAAAAGTGATCCCAGAATAATTACTAAAGGAAATAAGAAAAAAAAATCATTATTTTCAAAAGACCTTTGTTGTTTCTCATTAGCTCAATTTATAGTCACACAGTGCTTCCTGTTTAGCAAAGTGGTGATTAATTTAAGAAGGCTACTCAGTATAACATGAAGATTAACCATGAACACATGTAACTATGCTCTAATTTTTTTCATTTTTTATTTCTAATTGCACTGACTTGGGTCTTTTTCTTTTTTTGGTAAGATTGGATGAGAACGGATCTATTTATTTAATGCGCAGGGCTAGCAGCAACTATGTCACCTGGAGTTATAAAATCACACACACACACGCACACACACACACACACACAAATAATAATAATAATGTTAGGGTCAAATACAAACTGAATATTGACATAGGATGATAACTAATAATATACCGTTTTAATATTTTAGATAAGATATTAAATTATAGTACACGAGAAAGACAAACCAAATATTGACACAAGTAATATATCCTAAATGTGCAACTATAACCACCAACCATACAAAATAATTCAACAATACCAATATAGTTAGTTAAACATATAAAGATTTTAAAAGTTCAAAAATATTTAAAAGTTTAAAAAGTTCAACAAAAGTTACACTAATTAAGATAGAATCAATGATGAAGAAAGAAATCAAACCTTAAAAATTTTTTTAAAAATGGAATATGAGAAGTAGGAGATACAGCTGAGATAAAAAAAATCCTATTACTTTATCTAATTCTAGGGAAAAAATGTCACAAGATAAAGCTAAAATGAAATTTCAATTTAAGAATGGGTGAGTTTTTCACATTGTCATCTTTTCCAGCTAATAAAACTCCAGGAAGTTTCAGTGAATCAAAGGTGTATTTGTGTGAAGAAGCCAGAAAAGTACTGACTGGTTTTTAAAAAAATGTGTGCATATACTAGTACAAATTCTCATCATTGAGTGTAATCACAATGTATATATGTAATGTACCAATGAAAATGCCAATAAATTTTTTAATAAAATATGTGCATTGTAGGATGTAAGAGCTGGAGGGAGGGTGGAGGAGAGGAGTTCAGGGGGTGGGAAGAATAAGAACTGAAGGGAAACAAATGGAAAATGAAATTCTGTGAAAGAAAACTGGCCCCAGATTTGAGAGGATTAGGGAGACACAGGAAGGGTCAAGGACAAAAGATATTAAGAGGTGTTATGTGCATGTACCAACTCCCATAATAAATGTAACGATTACATCCTGCAAACATGAGGCAATTAAATTTTTAAAAATAAGACATATAGACAATCATGTTGTTCTTCAATCATTAATATTATTTCTTCACTATATAGAAGAACAGATTTTCACTTATCAAAATGACATAAGAATATTTTCTCAGAAATGAGAAAATTTTGAAGGAAATATGCATATCGGTATATATCAAATCACAGAATAATTTTTTGAATTAATAGTGACACAAAAAATAAAAATGAAAACATATTCCCATGAAGTTATCCCCTAAAAGAAAAAGAAGGAAAAGTAACTATTTATTGTGATCCATTGACTTCAAATAGGCTTCACGATCTTGCAACTCACAGATTCACACTAGATAACTGCCTTTAAGCTGCTGATACAGTACATTTTTTCAAAGGCTTATTTATTTTGTTCTTTCAACTTTAAAACTATTTTAAATGGTCACTACTTTTCCACTTCATTCTGCTATATATTCCATCTTTAAACTACTTATAACACAGGCAGTAAATTGTGTAAAATGCAGATAATTTTTTCATTTTATGCACTTTCTACAAATTTGACTCCAGAAGGTTCATTATGTTGATTTTGTGTAGAAGCCCCACTTCTTCAATTAAGGAGAAGGAATGCCTTTATGCATCTGCTTTCATGAAATATCACCAGATTTCAGCTCTGTGGGTTCCTGTTTATGAAGGTTGACCAGTTGCAGGATTTGGTCAATGTTGTCAGACTATGTTATAGATCAAAGTATTTCAAATGATGGCCATTGTAAAGCTGAATGCACACAATGCCAGATATATTGACATGCACTTATGCACTTCATTTTTGATCCACATATTTATGAATATTCAATAAGTTAGTCATGCAACTATTGTTACAATTACTATGTGTAAAATGACTACATTATTATTCCTCATTTTACTGTGCAAAGTATTCATAAAGGGTTCTCTTGTGTCTTTATGTTTCCCAAATAAATGTATTTTTAAAAAGTAAATGCATATATTTTATAAATTCTTTATACTATTATTTTTCAGAAATATATTTTCAGTATTTTGAACTTTTACAAGTTAAAACTTTAGGGCATTTTGATGTTGTAGGATTGCAGCATTTGGAATTATGCAGAGTGCAACTGTTTTTATAATTATGTCCCAAACTCTCAAGAATAATGTGCTGCAACAATTCTGTGATATGTTTAGTTACATTTGGAAATGAACAGTGATACTGAGCACTGAACAGATATGATTTAATAACAATCATTTAATATTTTTATTTGTGAAGTGACTATTGAAATATTCCCTTTTTAATTTTGAAAAAAAATTTATTAGTAGATATTTGTAGTGCACAATAATTTCTTTCATTGTAGGAGTTGATACATGAACATGTATATCTGCCTTCTTGAAATTTGGGGCTTATTAAATTTTCTCTGTTAAAGTAATTAAATATGGCAAACATTTCTTTTATTTGCTGCTCAATAATTCATTTATGGTTTTGATAAATTCCCATTTGTCACAATTACGAGCTTAGTGCTTATGAATTAGTGCTCCCTGGTACTCACGTGAGAAAATTTTGTCGACACCAGACTATAAAGATATACACTAGGTGTTTTTTTTTTTCAGAATTCTTATATATTCAACTTAAGAGTTAACTATACATTTTTTTTAAAAAAATGATCAATTTTTAACGTTTTGCAAGGTCAAGAAGGGCAAATGGCATAAAAACATGTCTCAAGCTTTTTAAGGAAATATGAAAATGTGTAGCCACACAAGAAGTTCTCTGCATACAGGAGAAAAATGTGGACTGTGCATTCATTTAATGTACTTAGAATGTATGAGAGGAGGCATTTTTAAGATAGATTTTAAAAAGATTAAAATCCAAATTTGTAAGTCAATGAATAATAAACAAAAATCATAAATGAAACAATAAAATAAAGAAAATACTAAAAATGAAGATATGAATAAAGAATATAAGAAGTCATAGATGTGCCAAAATGCATAGGATGGTATAAGTTAGCAAGCTATTTTTATATTTACATTAAATATACAGGAATTGTACAGTACAAAGAGAAAGCACCAAAGCTAGAAATGTCAAGACTCAACTACAATCTGTTCATAATATACTCATTTGTTTAAAAATTGTAGTGTTTTCTCTAGAAAAAAAATTCCACCACCTTGCTAGTGACCAGTTTCTATTCTGTAGACCACAAATATTTATCTCATCAGGGTAAAGCACACTTATTGCTTAAGGATTTCCAAGGTACAAGGAAACCCATGTCAGCATTTGGAATTAAAGGCCAAGTATGAGAAGAAGCATTAGCAGCCTTTTGTCTCCAAAAATACAGAGCTTATAGGACCTCTGCTAAAAAGCAGGGCCAAAGCCAGAGACATATTTTTATACTTTATAGAACTTATTCCAGCAAGTGTGTCATGGGGTGGGATGGTACTGAAAATAAACATAGTGATGAACTATTTTTGTATGTAGATGATGCCTCTTATTACTCTGGACTTCACAATATGACAAGTACCCATGGCTCAGGCTCTAACATCCAGAAATGTAGATATTTGAAGATTGTGAAATATAACCTACAATGAAATAGTTGTGAATGTTAACTGCATTAACAGAGTATTGAATGGAAACCTTAGAAAACCCAGGTAATGGAAATGTTCGAGTGGGTTTATTATATGAGGTCAAAAGCTGGTTGACTTGTGTCATTTCCTAGGAGGTTAAAAAAGATGTTCATGGGCTGGGGATTTAGCTCAATGGTTCCGGCGCCTGTCTTGCAAGTGCAAGGACCCGGGTTCGATCCTTGGTAACCACATACCTATACTGGGTGTGGAGACTCACGCCCAGCAGCAACCAGTACCACATACCACAGTGCCGGGAATGGTGGCTCATGCCTGTAATCCCAGCACTCGGGAGGTAGAGGCAGGAGGATTGCTGTGATGAGTTGGAGGCTGAGCTTAGGGCCAGCCTGAACTACAAAGCAAGACCCTGTCTCAAGAAACCTAAAAAAAAAAAATGTTCATTTAGTGAAAGCAAGAAGAAATTCAACAGTGGAACAATAGTTTTATCTCAGAGAGGGTCATGAATCATGACAAAATCAAATAGAGTAGATTTAGACATATCAGTAGTTAAGGAACTAGAATTTATTCTGTTGAACTCACTTACAATCCAATAGGAATCCAAATTAGTCAAATTGTTGACCAGGAAGCAGGGAAAATGATGAAACATGGCACCTAAAATGAGACAATATTAGTGTAAATAAGACAAGATAGAATATATAAAAGTAAACCTAAACCAAATGTAGAACTTTCCTAGGCTATCTCAACTTTATTTTTTATTAGAAAGATTTTCTACTTTATGTGTAATCATCATATTCAAGAAATATGGGTTCAAAGAATCAAGCAGGTTAGGAGACAGCATAACTAAGTCTTTACAACAGTCAAAAATAAGTGAGAAGGGAGAGAAACTGCAGGTAAAAAAGTGAATATTTACAACAGAAATCTAGGGAGTACAAGGAAAATAAGAAGGATATTTTTATTCTTGTTTCTTTGAGTGAGATCTAGTTTCTGTTGCTGCTGGTCATGAGTCTCCACACCCAGTATTGTATGTGGTTTAATGGGGGATCGAACCCGGGTCCTTGTTCTTGCAAGACAGGCCGGAACCACTGAACTAAATCCCCAGCCCGGTCTGTAGTTCTTTCAGGCTTGAAACACACGTGAAGCCTGGATTCACACAGGACTGAGCAGAGAGCTTCAGGACTTCACAGCTCTTTCCCACAACTCTCTGATGCTCCAGTCCAAAGATATTCCTCTTGCATTCTTCCATCCCTGATTCCACAGATAATCAGTTTATCTAGTCGGAAAATGGCAGAGCGGAGCCTAGATGCAAATTGAAAGCTTTCTGAGACCTGGGTATCCAGACATCTGGAACACAAACATTTGGTGAAGAGAAGGAAAGATGTGAGTCTTGGGGAATGAGAAATAAGCTGAGAGGGAGCCTGGAAACTAGGGAGAAACTGAAGAGATGGACCACAGTCAGAAAGGAACGAGGCAGACTGGAAGTGCCACCTTGGCTCCCTCGGTGTTGGACCTACCTCACCTTATCCAGGTTAAGCTCAGGGACTGAGTGGCCCTAGGGTGAAACAGCAGCGCTAGCCAGCAGCACTCAGTCTAAGAGAAGCCCACAGCTTCTGTAAATGGAAGGAACAGAACACATTTTAATCTGAAAGCGACTGCCACTGCATAGCAGGTTACAGTTGAGGAGGAAATCCACGGCAGAGCCAACCATATCTGAGAGAGTTTAATCAGGATGGATTTGAGGAAGGGGTTAATTATTTAAACATGAATTGCAGAGCAATTGCAGAGCAGAGATACTCCAGGGTTTATACTGGTGACTTGCTACAGTGACCAGGAAGGAAATGACCATGAGAGATAGTTATGACAAAGGCTCAGGCTGGACAACTTCAGGAGAAATTGAAGTTCAGGCCAGTAGAAATAATAGAGGCCCAGTGCTCTGTGATAAGTCAGATGAGGCACAGGTGGCTTCCAGGAGCTGACAATGCAATAACAGTCTGAGGCGTTACTAGCCTGACATCTTTTCTCTTTGTCACAAAGCTTACCTAAGCACAGATCTCAGTATTCTGCTTCCCATTGTAGACCAAAATGAGCAAAGGTACAGCTCTGTTTAGACCATGGACCTCAGCCTGGGGTGCAGAGACAGAAGGCCTCTGGCCCAAAAGGGAACCTCACAAACCACAGGCCATACTAGTCAGAGAATACTATGACTGGGTGTGCAGTCCATGGAAATTAGGAGCAGCCAGAGTGACTACTACTTTAGGATGAACACTACTGACCCCCCAGGACCAGCAGGAAAGACTGGGATGAATCCAGTCTTCACACACAGAAACACGAGTGGGGAAGAAATAGTAGGTTTAACCAAGACTCACCACCCCCGCCCCGAGTCAGCTGGATTCCAAGATGGTACAACTTGAAAATAAAAGGCTCCTTAAAAAGTACAGAAAGAAATTTAACACTTATTTTTCCCCATTCACCTTTTATAGTTCAGGGTTCTTCCCCCCTCACTTATTTATTTTAACATTTATTTATTTGTTCTCTTTCTTTTTTAAAAAATATTTTTATATTTGTTTTTTTCTTTTGTCTAATTATATAAACCTTACACCCTCTCTACTTCCCCAGGACTGACACTGTTCAGAATTTTTGCTTTGAGTATTTCAGGGTTTTTTTGTGGGGGTTCACAGTACTGATTATAATACCTAAATCAGGCTGTAAAGAATTAAGCCCTCAAGTGGCTTGTTTTGAGATGGGAGTCTAGCTGAAAACTATGGGTCTAGGTCTGACTAACTTGCACCAATTTCCATTCCTACAATTAACTAGAAAGACACAGTTCTAATTATATTCTGTTCTTAATTCAAGAAATCTGTCTTATTAGTTGCCAGCCTTGCTTGCACTGGTATTCATGGTGACTTCAGGACAGCATGCCCTTCCACATAGTTTCCCCTTTGCACACAGTTTACTTTTACTCCACTTGATTACAAAAATCACTGGCTTGGACTGACCAGTGCCTTTGCTGGTTGCACCAGTATCAGATGTCCTGGCTCCTAGAATCTTTGTTTCTAGTTTCCTTTTAGACTTTGTTGTTTTAGTTTCATTTTCTTTTCTTGGCCCATTGCTGTAGCATCAAGCAGGAGATTAGAATCTATTGCAGAGATCTGTGATAATTCTGAATTTTCTCTTGGAAGATTATGATTTCAGGGCTAGCATTATTTCTAGAATTCCTAAATGTAAAAGAATGAAAACCTCAAAATATTGATATGGATGTGGAGCCAAGGAGAATCTCTATATTACAGGTGGCTGGTTACTGTGCTACAAATAGGTGAAGCACTGAGACATTTTTTCTCTTCAATTTAAGTATATCTCAGACATATAAATTTCATATCTTTATAGTTACTCACTAGAAATGAAAATACATTTTTATAAAAAGATTTCTCAGGATTATTTGTAGTAATCTTATTCACAATTGTTCAAATAAAAATCATTTAATTAAGTGATTTCTAATAAACTTACATTTTTATTCAGCTCACAGCCAACAGCGATGAGCTACAATAACATGAATGAACCTCAAAATATTATGCTAAGGAGAAAAAGTCAAATACTATGATAAACATAATATTAGATTACATAAACGTGAATTTCTACAGCAGACAAAGCCAAGCTATATTGAATTAAGTCCGATGTGGAGTCGTGAAAAAATTGGAATAGTAGATGACTTTAAAAAGAAACATGTGAGAATCAGGAATATTTTGAGATTATGCAAAAGTTCTATAACTGATAGGGTGCTACACCACATGAATGTTTTTAACTACTGCATTTTTAGTGTATGTGTACATCACTATAAGTATAGTGAGATGATTTTGCAAAAGTCATTGGAGTTCTCTCTAAAATAAAGAATTTGCTTTCCTTCACTTTAATTTTGTTGAAGCATAGTGTGAGGTTCAGTGAAACTCACTAGGCAGAGAAAGATGTTGGTAGTTTACAATAATGTCACAGCTACAATATTCAAGAACGCAGTAAGAGACATAGAACGGCTTCTAATCCCCTTTGCTCAGAGCCTAATCCTTCCTTTCTCTCTGTAATACCTGAATAAATTCTACTTACTTTTAAGTTTTAACTTAAAGAAAATCAGCATCAAAAGGTGTTCCACTGCACCTCAGGTTATAGCACATGCCCTTTCCCTCCTTATTTCAACAACAGCAATGAATATGTAGCTTTTTAAACCACAGTAGGGTATCACACACTCCTGTGGGCCCTAGAAATAGTGCTTGTAAGGAAAAATGAGCTAATGATGTTTTGCATTGCTTTCTTAACAATTTGTCCTGTATTTGTAGAGCAGAGACATAATGAACATCTAATATATGAATATATATTTTCATGTAATATCTGCATTTCTTACTTTTCCCTTAGTCTTATATACTAATTGTAATTCAAGAATGAGCTTTCAGGAGATTTGTTGTGGGCTTGTCTCAGTGTCTAGATGAGGAGATGACTAAGAACTAGGGTAGCCCACGAATAAAATTCAGGGACATTATCGTGATACTTTGCTTTTACAAAGGATTATTTTCATTCTGCAGAAACAACAGGCAAAACACAGAAGGCTGTGTCATTCCAAAATTCAAAAACACTCATATGCTGAGATTCTCAACCACAATGTAACAGTATTTGGACTTGAGGCCAGATGATTAGGTCAAGGACCTGGAGCTTTTTTATTTTCTTCTTCCCTTTCTTTTCTTTTCCTTCTCTTTTAATGGCTTTAGAAGAGGCCAAAGGATTACTTGTTGTTCTTTCAATAGTGTCAGAATACAATAAGTCAGCAGTCCCCAAGCTGGAAGAGGGGCCCTCGCCAGCACCGGCCCTCGCTGGTACCTTGCTCATGCAATAACTGTTTCAGAAATGATAAAAATTAGTTTTTATCATTCTGAAGCCACCCACTGTTGGGTACTTTTGTAAAGCAGCCCAAACTGAGATCCTCTGCCAAAATTATTTTAGGGTCTTCAGTTTTATCTCGTTGATTTCTCCCTCCCTATGCTTAACATATATTGTGACTCAGTTAATCTCTGCAAATTTATATAATTACCTTGCATTCTGAGTATTTCTTTTCCCTAATGTGGTTAAATTTGCTCCTGTCCTTTAGAGAAACATTGGAGTTAATACATCTTTTTATTTCATTTTTACCTTATATTGGTTTTTCATTAACTCCCTGAGTATAAAGCTCTAAAGACAATACTAGGACATCCTCTTCTTAAGTTATTTCAAGAAGAAATACAGTTGAGTAAGTGGTGCATATGTGTAACCTCAGCCCCTGCGAAGGCTGAGATGAAAAGATCACAAATTGTGCAACACAAGAAGCCCTGTCAGGAGAAAGAAGAACAGGAGGACGACAAAGAAAAGGAGCAGGAGGAGAAGAAATATAATGCATGAACCACTCTGTAACTACTGACATTATGACAATATTTGATAATCTTTGTTAAAATAGGCCATTTTGATCTTATCTAAACTTTTCTAAAGATCAGAAAATGAAATGCTTTGGAGAAAATCATCTTGATAAAAAATGAATAGAAAATGAACAAAATGAATTATAGAGATACAAACTAAATTCAACACTATTATAATGTGTCTCAATTGAGGTTATTAAATCTCTATAAGAGTATAATTAAGAGCATAATTTTTTTTTTTGAGACAGGGTCTCACTTTGTAGTTCAGGCTGGCCCTAAACTCAGCCTCAAACTCACATCACAGCAGTCCTCCTGCCTCTGCCTCCTGAGTGCTGGGATTACAGGCATGAGCCACCATGCCTGGCACTGTGCTATGTGGTACTGATTGCTGCTGGGTGTGAGTTCCCATACCCAGTAGTATTGTATTGGGTTATCAGGGATTGAACTTGGGCTCTTGCACTTGCAAGACAGGCAAGAGAACCATTGATCTAAATCCCTGGCCCAAGAATATATTTTTTTAATTGAAAAATATGATTATATATTAAACTATTACTAAGGAAAATCTTGGTTTAATAAACACAGAAAAAATATGTTTCCACAAAATTCAATTTTATTTGAGAACCTCAAGTATTTTTAGTGTATAGATTAGAAATTTTCTGCTGTATGAAAAAGGCTTAAGCTTGAAAGCTGAAAAACAAAAAAACAAAAAGCAAAAAAAAAAAAAATCAACTGTGATGTATGCCTGGGTTAGTAACCCTCAGTTTCTTATTCTTCCTCTTGTTGCTTCTTCTACTTGCAGTTATTGAACAGCACATGATTTTTGTTCTGCTTTACTAGCATGTGCTATCACTTACAGAGTGAAAATAGTTTTCAGGAGAAAATAGTTTTACAGGAGAAAATACTTTTTCAGGAGAAAATAGTTTTCCATTGAGCCTATAGACAGGATTTTAAGCACCATATCCTAGGACGGTAACTCCATGGTAGTGAATTCTGAATTCTTTTTGGTAAATGTAAAATAAGAATATAAGTTGTTAGCAATAAGAGTAACTGGGTCTTGATGTGGCAATTGTCTGAACAATCCTTGAAAACTCAGAAATATAAAATTTGAGCCAGTAATATTGCTCAGTCATTCCACCACCTCACTTGCAAGCACTACGGCCCTGGTTCAATCATGGTAACCACATATAACAATGCTGAGTGTGGTGACTCATGCCCACCAGCAATCAGAACCACATACTACAATATTGGGTATGGCGGCTCATTCCTGTAATACCAGCACTTGCGAGGCAGAGGCAGGAGGGTTGCTGAGAGTCTAAAGCAGAGCTCAGGACCAGCCTGAACTACAAAGTGAGACCCTGTCTCAATAAAACTAAAAAACAATGAATTTAAATATAAAATTTTTATGAGAGAAAAAGTAGTTGAATATAAAATTTTACTAGAGGGGCCAGGGAGTTAGCTCAGTGGTTCCGGCGCCTGTCTTGCAAGCGCAAGGACCAGGGTTCGATTTCCCGGTAACCACATAACAATACTGGGTGTGGAGACCCACACACAGCAGCAACCAGTACCACATACTACAGTGCCAGGCGTGGTGGCTCAAGCCTGTAATCCCAGCACTCGGGAGGCAGAGGCAGGAGGATTGTGATGTGAGTTTGAGGCTGAGCTCAGGGCCAGCCTGAACCACAAAGTGAGACCCTATCTCAAAAAACCTAAAAAAAAAAAAATTTTACTAGAGAGAAAATAGTTATTATTTTTAATTGAAATCATTATTGGAACATTACATATACACATCATGATTGCACTCCACAATGAGAATTTGTACCAGTATATGACACAATTTAATTCTCAGTTTTTCCCATAGCTCTATCCACCCTACCACCTCTACCCCAATATACATAAACTTTGTTTCCTTTCTTTTTTGTTATAACCTCATTGTTTTCCTCTTCACCTCATTTTGCCTTGAGTATTTTCTATTTCACAATATATAATATACAGTGTATGAATAATTTACATCTTTATTTTTTTGTACTAGAGAAAAGATACCATATTTACACATCTGTGACCATTTATTTCACTTATGAGGATGTCCTCAAGTTATGTCCATTTAAGTATAAATGATTCAAACTTATCATTTTTTGTGGCAGAGTAATACTCCATTGTGTAGAAGAACCATAGCTTTTATATCCAGTCTCCACTTGACAGACATTGTGGTTATTTCCAATATTTAGCAATCACAAACTGAACTGCTATAAACATGGGTGCACATATATCACTGTGATGTGAATCTTTTATTTTTTATCGAAGTTTTTATTGGTACATTACATATATGCATCATGATTGCATTCCATAGGGGGATTTGTACCAGTATAAGACACAACATAATTCTCATATTTTCCCGGTTCTTCTACAGGATGTGAATCTTTTAATTCTTCTGTGTATATAGCTAGCAGAGTGATTGCTGGGTCAAATGGAACCTCCAGTCCTAGGTTTTGAGGAATCCCCATATTGATCTCCACAGGGGCTGTATGAGTCTACAGTTCCACCAACAGTGGAGAAGGGTTTCTTCTCCTCCGCAGCCTTGCCAGCATTTGTTGCTGGCTAATGCTGAAATGGCAGCCATTCTTTGTGGAGTGAGATGAAATCTTAATGTTGTTTTCATCTGCATCTGTCAAATGACTAGTCATGTTGCACATTTCTTCATATACTTCTTAGCTGCTTTTATTTCTTCCTCTGAAAAGTGTCTGTTTCTTTCAGATGCCCATAGCTATTAAACCTTTCAAAATCTGTAATATAGAGATATAGGAAATATCTTTAGAAACATTTTTTTAATCTTTATTGGTACATTAAATATACACATCATGATTGCACTCCATAATGGGGATTTGTACCAGTATAAGACACAACTTAATTCTCATTTTTTCCCATAACCCTACCCACCCTACCACCCCCCCATGTACATAAAATTTGTTTCCTTACTTTTTTTTTACTTAAATTTATATATCTATATAATCTCCAAGAACGTAGAAGATGGAATAAATTTTCTGAACAGCAAATATATGAGCATTATAAAATTTTAACCAAGAATTTGCAATAGTTCAAAGTATAGGAAGATAATATATAACTAGTCCAGAGCTCGTATGTCGAACTCAAAATTCTCTTCCACTAAGTTTATCTTAGTTTTCTCTTTTTTACTTATCATTCATGAAAAAATAATATATTAATTATCAGTTAACACTGTTTCAATTTTAACAACACAGGAGTCAGTAAATTCTAAGTTTGATTGGCTTCTCAATAAATGTAATGATGCCAAATTTCCTATTACTTAATTTTAAGGAAATTAATGCTGGCGATTGTCTTAAAAGTGCTTTCAATATATGATCCTTTGCAGAACTGCTTGCTAAGATACAAATAAAAGTGCCTTCAATCTCTATAAATGCATAATTGGTGGCATGTTTATAGTAAGAGTATCATGCGTATAAAAATGTTAATTTTGGTCATAACTTTAAGATGCTACCAGACATAGTAAAAACTTTAACAATAATTACTTTTTAAAAAATTTGAAAAACCAATATTGCCTAAGATATGCTTTACATAGTTATTGAATACTTAGTAAATTTGTAAGTCAATAAAGTTACCTGAAAGTTATTACCTCCTTAATTCAAAATTTTATGAAGTAATTCAATGAAACATTGGTAGAAAGAAGAAAATTTATTTTGACAATTTGACTCAACTTAATCTTTAATTGAAAATACTTTCACTGGGTACTTACTAAAAAAATGTCTGTAAGTATATTTTTGTTTATGAAGAAGTAAACAAAATATATATTTTATCGAGATTAACTCAATTCAGTGGGGAAAAGAGAAATACGGAAAATCATCATGTCACTGTAATATTCATACTTAGCTAAAAATTGTCTTTTGAGGAACAAAATAACAGATTCTAAGAAATTCAGGAATATATAGAAGGATAAAGTGTATTAATAGTTGGAAGGTATGGAATGATACTGGACTGAAATAACATTTACTAGACGTCTTTTGTAAGTCTCAGAATTTGGAATTTCCATTTGAAAGGAAGACTGTCAAAACATTTGTGCAAATGAATAACACTTCAAAATTTGATGTCAAGTCAGTTCTGCAATGCATTCAAGCAGAGAGGAAAATAATTTGAGTTTCTTGCAATAGTCCAGGTAGGTAATATAGTAATCCTAAATGTAGACAGTTATAAAATATTTTAAAAGTTGGGGGAAAAAAAACCCTGGAGAATGTAGAGATGAAAAGAGGACTTCAGTGGACTTACAAGCAATTTTGATATAGAACCCACTGTTCTGGTCAAACACTGCTATGTTAGTGTGTTCTACCAATCACCTAATGCGCTGGTGAATGTTATTTAAAAGCACATATGCAACAGTATACACGGTGGTGACTAACTAGTACTGTGCACGTTGTTGAAAAACTGCTGATAAAATTATTATATTTAATTTTTCCTTAAAAATAAGTAAGACATTTATTATTGAAAGTTCTACTCAGTATGATATATACCACATTCCAATATTTATAACACTTAGTTGATTATAGTATAAATATATTTTAAAATTGAAAGCTAATTTTATTAGAGCTCAAATATTTCTAATGAATAAACAACTGTTTAAATGGCAATTTAAATATGATGTCAACAGTTACTAAAATATCAATAGCTACTCAGTGATGAATTATACACATAAGCAGGATGAGAAGTAAACTAAAAGTTTGTCTTTTACAAACATACAGGATTTATACATTACTCAGAATGAAATCAGAATTTTACCCAATGTAAATATTTGCCTCATTTATAGCATCTTCCTGGATATTCACTATAAGTATTAATGAATTTTAACTTATTTGGGGAATAAGTTAATTTTTAAAAAGATAGAATGAGAATATAATTTTAATTCTTTTCCAAGAAAAAATATTACATTTAAATATCTCCTTGAAATAATTTATTATTATCTTATTTCACTGATTTTACATCTAATATGAGGTAAAAATATGTCTAGTCATATAATCATGCATTTAAGTTTTAATATAATTAAAATTAGTATATCTAATCTGCAAAAAATATTCAAAGCACCATCACTAATTATTATTTTATTATTTTTAAAAAGTAGTTTCAACTGATACATAGAAACACTAATTTTATATATTTGTGGAGTACGTACCATGTAATAGTCTCATATATGTACGTTATATAGTGTTTAAGTTAAGTAAAACAAATCTTTTCTCAAACACTTATCATTTCCTTCTAATAGCAACATTTAAGTTAAAGAGGTCTTGGTTCTGTCTATTTGGAAGACATAGTATCTCCAAGTCTGTTTGTTGTTTAAATACGTCAATCTATGATTGATTGACTTTTTATTTGACACTGTTCTGTCTTTTGTATGGTTATCTTTTGCATTATTTTTCTACGAAATTCTACTAAAATGGGTGCTTATTTAATTTGCCAATTTTTTTGTATTTCATGAATATATATATGTTATATTTAATTTTTCATCTTCTAAATACAAACAGTAATTTATGAATCTACTTCTTTGTTTTATATATTTTTAATTGAAATCTTTATTGATACATTACACATACACATCATGATTGCACTCCACAATGGGAATTTGTACCAGTATAAGATACAATTTAATTCTCATTTATTCCCATAGCCTTTCCCACCCTACCACCCCCCCAATATACATAAATTTTTTTTCCTTTCTTTTTTGTTAATCTCATAATTTTTCCCTCTTCACCCTATTTAACTTTGAGTATTTTCTGTTTCACAATATATAACATACAATTCTAGAACTCATTTACATCTTTATTTTCTCATACAAGAGAAAATATGCGATATTTACCTATCTGTGACCTATTTATTTCACTTATAAGAATATCATCAAGGTATATTCATTTAAGTATAAATGATTCAAACTTATCATTTTATAGGACAGAGTAATACTCTATTCTGTGGAAGAACCACAGCTTTTTTATGCAGACTCCAGTTGAAGGACATTTGGGTTGTTAACAAGATGTAGCAATGAAAAACTGAGCTGCTATAAACTTAGGTACATAAATGTCACTGTGATATGAGTCTTTTAATTCTTGTGTGTATATATGTAGAAGAGTGATGGCCAGGTCAAATGGGACCTCCAATCCTAGCTTTTTGAGGAATCTCCAAACTGATCTCCACAGGGGTTGTATGAGTCTCGAGTGCCACCAATAGTGGAGAAGTGTTCCTTCTTCTCCGCAGCCTTACCAACATTTGTTGCTGGCGAATTATGAAATGGCAGCCATTCTTTGTGGAGTGAGATGAAATCTCAGTGTTGTTTTCATCTGCATCTCTCAGATGACTAGTGATGTTAAACATTTCTTCGTGTGCTTCTTAGATGCTCTTACTTCTTCCTCTGAAAAATTTCTGTTGATTTAAGATGCCCACTTCTGAATTGGATTTTTAAATTTGGGTGCACTGATTTTTTTCAGCTCTTTATATATTATAGATAGTAACCTTTGCCTGAGGGACAGATGGTAAAGATTTTTTTCCCACATTGTTGGTTGCCTTTTTGCTCTGTTGGTGGTTTCCTTTGCTGTGCGGAAGCTTTTTAAAAGAATGAGGTCCCATTTGCTGATTTCTTTTGTCAATTTCTGTGCTACAAAGGTGTTGTTCAAGAAGTCTTTCCGTAAGCCAATGTCTTCAAGAGATTTAGCTAACCTGCTTTGCAGCAGGTTTAGAGTGTCTGTTTTAATATTTAGGTCTCTTATCACTTTGATTTTAGCTTGGTACACAGTGAAAGAGCTAGGTCTAATTTTAATCTTTAGCAGGTTATAGCCCAGTTTTTCCAGAACTATTTGTTAAAGAGGCTATCTTTCCTCCATTGAGGATTTTTGGCTCCTTTGTCAAAGATGAGGTGGCTCAGTATATCTGGAGTAGTTTCTGGATCTTGTAGTCTACGCCATTGATCCTCAGGTCTGTTACTTCGGCAGTACCATGCAGGTTTTTTTTTTTTTTTATCAAAATGGCTTTATAGTATAGTTTCAGGTTCAGAGTTGTAATATCCCCCACCATACCCCTGTTGCTTAGAATTGCTTTTGCTGTTCTAGGTTTTCTGGGGTTCCAGATGAAAGTTTGGATTTTTGTTTTTTTTTGCTATATCTGTGAAATGTGCTGTTGATATTTCACTTAGGATTGTGTTGAGCAGAGTAGTTTTGGAAGTATAGCCATTTTGACAGTAGTGGTTCTTACTACCCAGGAGCAAGGTATATCTTTCCATTTTTTGATATCATCTTCTATCTCCTTTTTCAGAGTGTTATAGTTTTCAGAGTAGAGGTCTTTCACCTCCTTTGTTAAATTGATTCTTAGATATTTTATTTTTCTGGGTGCTATTGTAAAAGGGACTGACTCCCCAATTTCTATCTCAATGGGTCAACTGTTTGTGTATAAAAAGTCTAATGATTTTTGAACGTTGACCTTATATCCAGCTATAGGGCTAAAATTGGCAATTAGGTCCAGCAGTTTTTCAATTGAGTTTTTAGGATCTTCTAGATAGAATATTATGTCATCAGCAAATAATGACAATTTAACTTCTTCTTTTCAAATCTTTATTCCTTTTACTTCTTTCTCTTGCCTAATTGCTATGGCTAATGTTTCAAGAACTACGTTGAACAGAAGTGATGAGAGAGGGCATCCTTGTCTTGTTCCTGTTCTTAGTGTGAAAGGTTTCTAATTTTTACCATTTAGTATGATGCTGGCTGAAGGTTTCTCATAGACAGCTTTTATTAGTTTGAGATACAGACCATCTATTCTGATCTTCTGTAGGGTTTTGAACATAAATGGGTGTTGTATTTTGTCAAACACTTTTTCTGCATCACTTGAGATGACCATATGGATTTTGTCCTTGAGTCTGTTAATATAGTGTATGACATTTATTGATTTACATATATTGAACCATCCTTGAATCCCTGGGATGATTCCAACGTGGTCAGGGTGTATAATCTTTTTGATAATTCTCTGTATTCTTTTTACCAGTATCTTATTGAGGATTTTTTCATTGATATTCATTAGGGATATTGGCCTGTAGTTCTCTTTTTTGGTTGGGTCTTTATCTGCTTTTGGAATCAGGGTAATGGTTGCTTCCAGGAATGAGTTTGAGAGTACTGCTTCCCTTTCAATTTCATTAAATAGTTTAAGAAGTAGAGGCACTAACTCTTCTTAAAAATTTTAAAGAATACAGCAGTAAAACCATCAGGTCCAGTGCTTTTCTTTGCTGGCAAGTTTTTAATTACATTTTCAATTTCGCAGATTGACATTTGGGTATTTAACATTT
The DNA here is from genome assembly GCA_004026965.1 of Petromus typicus. NCBI lineage: Eukaryota > Metazoa > Chordata > Mammalia > Rodentia > Petromuridae > Petromus > Petromus typicus. The sequence continues at coordinate 21,296 of PVIR01009499.1, read as the reverse complement.
CTATATCATTTTTATTCAGCTTTGGGTGTCGATACGTGTCTAGAAATCTATGCATTTCTTCTACATTTTTCATTTTATTGAAGTATAAATTTTCAAAGTAGGTGTTTATTATCCTCTGGACTTCCTCTGGGTCAGTAGTAATTTCTCTGTTCTCATTCTTAACAGCATGGATATGAGCCTTTTCCTTCCTTTGTTTAATAAGGTTGGCTAAGGGCCTATCAACTTTGTGTATCCTCTGAAAGAACCAAGTTTTTGATTCATTGATTTTTTGCACCATTCTCTTGGTTTCCATTTCATTAATTTCTTCCATGGTCCTTATAATTTATTGACTAGTGCAAGCTTTCAATTTATTTTGCTCCTCTCTTTCTTATCGTTTGAGGTTCAGCATTAAATTGTTTATTTGAGCTTGTTCCGTTTTCTGAAAGTAGGCCTTCACTGCTATGAATTTTTCCCGTAGAACTGCTTTCATTGTGTCCCATACATTTCTTTATGTTGTATTGGGGTTATTGATTAGTTGTAAGAACTGCTCAATTTCTTCTCTAATTTCTTCTGTGACCCATTGGTTGGTCAGCGGGGTGGTGTTCAGTTTTCATGTGTTTGTGGGGTTCCTGGGCTTTCCTTTGATATTCTGCTCCTATTTCAGGGCACTATGGTTAGACAGTATACAAAGGATAAGTTCAGTACCTTTATATTTGCTTAAACCTGTTCTATGAATGAGCACATGGTTTATTTTGGAGAATGATACATGAGCATCTGAGAATAATCTAAATTCTGACTTTGTGGGGTGAAATACTCTGTAGCCATTTATTATTTTCATTTGCTGAAGAGTCTGGGTTAGCTCCAGTATTTTCTTACTGACTTTTTGTCCAGTCAATCTGTCTCTTTGTGACAGTGGGGTATTGAATTCTCCTACTATTATTGTATTAGTGTTACCTGGTTTTCCATGTCCATTAATGTTTGTTTTATGTAGTTGGGTGCATTAGAATTTGGAGCATACATATTTAAGGTTGTTATCTCTTTCTCTTGTATTTTTTTCTGTACTAAAAGGTAGTGTCCATCTTTAACTTTATCAGTTTTGGTTTGAAGTCTATTCTGTCTGCAAATAAAATCAACATTCCTGCTTTCTTGCTGTTTCCTGTCACATGAAGTACTGTTTTCCATCCTTTACTTTCAGTCCATGTTTTTTTTTTTCTTTCCTGAATTAGGTATGTTTCTTGTATGCAGCAGATTGTAGGATGTTGCTTCTTGATCCACTCTGCCAGTCTGTATCTCTTAATTGGCGCATTGAGTCCATTGACATTAATGGTTATGACTGATACAGGCAAATTTAGTGTTGACATATTTTTCTTTTTTTTTTGCTCTGTTGTTCTACTACTGTCCTTTTCCCATAGGTTTCTTGTTTGGTCCCATGGATTGACTAGGTTATGTCTCATGGATCTGTAACTTTCCTTATTTTTCTCCAAGATATTCTTTAGAATGCTTTGGAGCACAGGTTTTATATTTGTGAATTTTTTCAGGTGTTCTTTTCATGGAAGCATCTTATTTCCACGTCAACTTTGAAGGATAGTTTTGCAGGATACAGGAGTCTGGGTTGAAAATTATTTTCTTTTAGGGCTTGAACCACTTAAATCCAGGCTCTTCTTGCATTGAGTGTTTGAGCTGAGAAGTCTGCTGTGGTCCTCATGGTCTTCCCTTGGAATCTAACTGTTTTCTTTTCTCTAGCTGCTTTCTGTATTTCATTCTTTTTTTGGATATCTGGGACCTTTATAATTATATGCCTAGGTGTAGATTTTTTCATGTCATGGGTGTGTGGAGTTCTGTATGCTTCATATATTTCTATGTCCAATTCTTTTCCCTTTTTTTGTGAAGTTTTCTGCCATTACCTCTGTGAATAGTGTTTTAATGTCTTTGACATTGTCTCCTGCTTCCTGTGTGACTCCAATTAATCTTATGTTATGCTTCTTTGAATGATCTAGGAGATGTTGGATTGATTTTTTATTATTTCTTGCTTTTTCCATAGATTATACCTTTCCAGTTCATTCATTGAGATCCTGTCTTCTAGGTCTGAAATTCAATCTTCTGCCATATTCATTCTGTTGTGTAAACTTTCACTTTCTTTCTTAATTTTCTGCATCTCTGCTTGTAGGTGTTTAAAAGGTTCCATTGCTTTTGCTATGTTGGATTCTCTCAATTTGATGATTTCCTCTTTAGCTTTATTAATCATCATATTGACTGTGTCCAATATCTCTGCTTTCATCTCAGAGATCAGTTCTGATTTCCATTTTAGTAGATCTGCTTTGGTTACCATTTCTGAGGACCCTGGAGACTGGCCTTCAAACTTCTCTATTTCCCTTCTCCCTGTGTTATCTTGAGGTGAGGATCTTTGTATCTGAGACTTTGAGTGTTTCCTCATCTCTGGGTTTTTTCCTGCTGTTGTTTTTGGCTTTGTACCTGCCTTGTTTTGTGGTGGTGTTTGTTGCAAGTCTCTTTCCTCCTAATATTTAGGATCCTTAAAATGTCAGGATTTCCTTGGTTGTTCTTTACAGTCTGTATTGGAACCTAAAGAAAAACCCCTAATCTGGCACACCATATGAGGCACTCAGTCAATACATTCAGAACACCTTCTCCCATCTGCTTAGAGGCAGGAAGGCTCTGTCTCCTGCACTGCTACAATGACACTGCCTCCAGTTCCAATGGGCCCGCCTGCTTACCAATACAGAGTCCCTGGGTTTGCTTGTGCAGTCAGCCTGGAAGCCAGTAGGCTTCTGGCACTTTAGAGCTTCAGTGGAACTGGATGATGTTCCAACAGGTCCTCCAAGTTACCAATACATTCCTTTTATGTGCTTCTGCAGTGATGTGTAGAAAGGCAGACTGTGGCCTTCCTTGGCTTTGATGGCATGGGCTTCCACTTCCCAGGCTTTGCCCTCTGTTAAACTCAGTTGCTTGGCATTCTTTTGGCATGGGCCAGGAGGCAAGCAGTCTCAAACCCCCATGCGACTGCTATGGTGTCGAGCACTGCCTCTGCGTCGCTGCCCGCTGTTACTCTAAGTCCCTGGGTGCTCTTACAGCATGGGCCTGGAGGCCAGGAAGCTCCAACCCCAGTGCGGATGTAATGGCCCCAAATGCCACCTCTGTTGTGCTGCCCACTGTTATACTCAGTCCCTGGGAGCTCTTCCAGGGTGGGCCTGGAGGCCAGCGAGCTCCAACCTGCTTTATATTTTTTTTCCTTAGCAGTAATAGACTTTACCTTTTATGAATTAAATGTATTTTAAAATACTAATTTAAATATGAACTAGATATCACTTCATGTTGCAATATATGTATGTACAATAGAGTGTTCTATTTTTCTTCCTTTTTTGTCTTCTGCAGGGGAAGAGCTAGACCCATGGCTTTTATATGCTAGGTAAGTGTTCTAGCACAAACTAAATCTCCATTCTTACTGGGTAAGGTGTAAATAAGTTTAAGCACATCTATCTATAAAATGTTTATCACTTACTTAGGGTAAAATTATGAAAATTATTTGTATGTTTTGAAATATAAATGTTTTATCTGTAGTCCTTTTACTGTACAATGTCACGCCAAAGCTTTTGAGTATAACTCCATAGGTATGGGTCAATTTTTCCCAATGCTGCTTTTCTCCCTATTTTTCTCAGTCTCTGGTAACTATCATTCTATTTTCAAATTCCCTGTGATTTTTGTTTTCATATCACATGCAAGTGAGATCATATGAAACTTCTTTATTCTGTGCTGGCTTACTTTCTCTTAGAATTATCTCTAATTCCATTTATGTTGTCAATATATCAATATTTCACTGTTTTTATATTTAAGAATATTATTTCTAGTACTGGTATTACATTTTCAATATCCATTCATAACTCATTGAGCATTTTGTTTGATAGGATTTCATGGCTATTATAAATAATACTGTAGTAAATGTTGATTATTTTATGCACTTAAATCTTCGTATTCTCAAGATTATTTTTCTTTTTTTAAACAGATATAATTTTTATACTGTGTTTTAGTGACTATGCTGTTCTGAAATCTTTCCCTGATATTATTTCTTACAGTTTCCCTTACAGTGCTTTACAATTGTACTTTCATTGACAGTATGAACTGTGAACTAGTGTTTTTCTCTCACAGGTTATCCAGCGTCTTTGTATGAAGAATTGAGCTCCTGTATGAAGGACTCAATATTTGCTACTGCTGTCTTTCTTCTGAAAGGACTACTAAATTGCAAACACTTTAACTGTTAGTTTTTCTTGGGATTTCTTGAAGAGGTAGCATGAAATTGCACACAAAATCCTGCTGTGATACATCAGATGGTTAGAAATTTCAGTAGCAATTTCTTTTGCCTTATACAGTTCTAACATAAGAAATATTATCTTGCCATTTTTTCTATGGTTTGCATAAGTTTCTCATTGCTTTGCATATGAAAATGTATCCCTTTGGGAGATTTCAGCTTTGTATGTACTCAACAATTTATTGCAGGAAAACTAAATATTCTATTGTCAGATATCCAAACAACCAAGAATTCAGAAATAGATATCTTAGAAAAAGAAAGTCTTTTGATAGCTCCTTCTCTCCAATGATTTCTGTACCTTGAGAATAGGACTCCTATAGAATTTCTAATTTAACATGTTTTACGATGTGTTATAAACACAGGAAAGAAACACATAATATATGTATTGACTATAGTAAATCAGGATATTATAAAAATATTACAAAAATCTGAGATATGTATAAACAATATAAATGTATTTTTCATTGGTCTAGAGTCTAGGAAGCCTGAATGCAAGGCATGTGTAAGTCCATTGTCATTCTAAAGATGCCAGAGTCGTCCTCACAGCCATTTCTCTGTGACCTCACATGGGGAGAGGAAGAAATTGGCACTCCTAGGCCACTCTCCAATGGTTAGGAATACCATTCCTTACCGAAAGCCTCTTCATCACTCAAAAGTCCATCTTTTAGCAGCTTCACTGTGGATTAGTCTTCCACACCCATGGGCAGACACAAACATCAGAATATGGAGGTATTATGTCTCCAAATTAAAATCTCATCTGTTTCATTTTACAGTGATGGAAAGGAGTCTATATCTAACAGAATCTGTACTTCCAATTTTGAATTTTGCTCCTCTTCCAGAACAGAAATACATGGTATGATTTTCCCTTGTGCTGTCATGCAGTGGCAGTGATCCACAAGTCAGAACAGATGTAATGACCCCATCACAGTAGAATTCTTTGACACTAAGCTATTAATTTTAACCCAATTGTTCAAACATTTTGAAGTTCCTGTGTCCTCTCTGCTATTGTGCTAAAGATAAGCACGGATTTAATAATATATTTCTTATTTTCAATATAATATTTAATAAATTACATAAATTAATACATAAAAAATAACCATTGCATTAAATGACTTTATCTAGTATTAGGTTAAACAAGCATGTTTAAGAAACAATGGTATAGTGATTTAGGTGTATTCAATGCCTTTTGACTTGTGAGTTTTTTGAATTGTAATGGATTTATTGGCATATAACAATGTCCTAAGTCAAGGAGATATATTTATTTTATCTCCACATACAACAATCCTGGGAATGGTGACTCACATCCACTATCAATCAGAACCACACATCACAATGCCAGGCATGGTGGATCACACCTATAATGCCAGCACTTGGGAGGGAGAGACAGGAGGATTTCTGTGAGTTCAAGACTTGCCTTGGCTACATAGTGAGCTCAAGTCCAGCCTGAACTACAAAGCAAGACCTTATCTCAAAAAAACCCTCAAAAATTAAAAAAAAATGTTTTTGTTGAGTTTACATAATTTATGCATCATTACTAGGCACTTGAAAATGTATATATAAGTAGAATAAATTGCACATTATAGTTTTAAAACATTTGAACATATCCAGCTTCATTTTGAACAGACTCTTGCTTGTCATATCACACAATCTTTAGTGACTAAGTTCTGAATTAAAATGATAAATTATGGATTAAAGGAGAAAGAATTGTTTTCTTGCACTGTATGAAATGTAAGTAGTTTCTTCCAATTTAACCCCAACCTTTGAATAATAAATGCAGAAAGCTAAATGTTCCTATTAAAATACAAAGAAGTATACTTTGCTTCTATTTTAAATAAACGCATAAATACATATATATGAGAGGGAGAGGGAGAGAGATTTTTAAAACCTGTCATTAGTTAAAATATTGTGCTTAAATAATTACAGAAAATCTACTAGAAGCTAGAAATTTAAAATCAATTTCTAAAAGCTTAAAGTGAATGCTATTGCATTTCAATTTGGCACTATACAAGGATAATACAAAAGTATCACTGTTTCTCATGCTAGTAACAATTGAGACAAAATAATAGATCTATGCAAATGAGAAATTTTATTTCAACATATTTTCATGATGCACATACTTTGAAGGTACAAGACAATTCTTATTATACTATATATTCATGCAATATTCAAGTAACACTGCAATTAGATGTTTCACACCAAAGAATGCATCATAGAGCACTAACTCAAGCTTAATTTTTAACACTTTCACTAGCTTTGTTATTTCTGTTATTGAAGAAATTCACTCTGTATTTGTTATTTTTAATCAAATAAAAATTTTGACATGTGCAAGGAATCCCATTATAGTTAAGAAGGTGAAATTATAAAACTAAAATTTTAAATAATGATATTATACAATTATATAATCATATAATTTAATTTTAATTATGAAAGAATAATTATATTAACACTAACATTATTCCTCTGAGGAAATATAAAACAAAGAAATTTCAAAGACTCACACAGCTCATAAATTAACTGAGTTTCCCACAACGTGTATTACAGGTTAGATCTCAAATGTCTCCCCGAGGTCATGTGGTAAAGGTTGTTCTGCCAGCTTGTGTCACCAGCAGAACAGCAGGTGTTACAACTTCTAGAGCTGGAGGGACCAAAAAGGAGTTGGAAAGAGCCATTTTTGGAGTCGTGTTTCTGAAAGGCGTATTCTTGTCTCTGACTCATTTTTAATTATTTTATTTTGCTTTCCAGCCACCGTACCATGGTCACCTTCCTCCACCGTGCACAGCTACCTTCCTTATGATGTTCTGCCCTGAAAAACCGAAGCCAGCTGACCACTGACTGAAACCTGACTAATCTAAAATGAACTTTTTCCTCCTTTATAGTGAGTTATGTCAAATATTTTTCATACCAACAGAAAGCTGGCTAACACAACATGTTAAACTCATTCCAGAAATACATTCAAAGCTAGTTATATGTGGCAAATATTAAGAACACTGGGTTAGTAATAAAACTAATTACTATGAACTCCAAGCTGTTGGAGTCCGTAGGTCCACTGAATAGAAATCATTTGCCTATCAGCTACTTCAGATAAATATTTTTATATTTCCTTCTACTTCTGAGCATACAAATGTACCTCAGTGGTAACACAAGGCCAGCATTGCACTAAGAAAATAACCTAATAATCTGCAGGGTTTCAGTCCAGTAATATATATATATATATATATAGTGTTTACTCATAGTATAAAAAAACATACTTTTGCTACTAATTTTATGTGTAAAGTTTTTTTTTAAAATTATCTTTATTGGTACATTAAATATACACATCATGATTGCACTCCATAATGGGGATTTGTACCAGTATAAGACACAACTTAATTCTCATTTTTTCCCATAGCCCCACCCACCCTACCACCCCCCCATATATATAAAATTTCTTTCCTTAGTGTAAAGTTTTATATACATTCTATCTTGATAACATATTGATAACATCATTTGTATAAAATTAACATACAACACATTGGGGATATTTGTGAAATGAGATAAAGTTTGAAAAACATTATGTAACCAATATAAAATTATTGTAAACAAGATAAGATTATGTCACTCTTCAAACAGTTTAGTTTCATTTTAAATTTCCCTTCATATCTCTCAAATGTGAACCACTGAGATAAGCATGTCTACAAGAAGGTGCATGCACATATGCAGATATTAATTATTCCAGCATCATTTATTTAATATATATTATCCACTTTCCATGAATCATCCTTTAACATTCTAAAAACTCAGTCATATATGTGTTCTAGTTTTATTCTTTTGATTTGTTTTTTCCTTTCTATGAGTACTGTATTTTCTTAGTAAATGTAACTATAGAACAGGTTTTGAAACTACATATAATTACTTCTCTAAATATGTAATCTTCCAAATTGACAACATTATCTCTCTATCTGTCTCTCTCTGTCTCTGTCTCTCTCTCTATATATATAATATTAGTAATATATGAATATTATATAATGTATGTGTATATGTACATGTTTTAATTCATGCATGTAAATGTGGGCATTTTTCTAAGTTTGACACACTTTACTAGTATATATTAATTTTCCACTGCACTCAAACCACTCAGCTTTTCCCAAGGGCAAAGTATACAAAACTATGACATTCTTCACTTTACTTAATGTCACAAGATCTCAAGTTGAACCTATCTTTAAAAACTGGAATTCTCTTGGCCGGGGAGTTAGCTCAGTGGTTCCAGTGCCTGTCTTGCAAGCGCAAGGACCCGGATTTGATCCCTGGTAACCACATACCATACTGGGCGTGGAGACTCACACCCAGAAGCAACCAGTACCACATACCACAGTGCCGGCCGTGGTGGCTCATGCCTGTAATCCCAGCACTCGGGAGGCAGAGGCAGGAGGATTGCTGTGATGTGAGTTGGAGGCTGAGCTCAGGGCCAGCCTGAACCACAAGCGAAACCCTGACTCAAAAAACCTTAAAAAAACCCCAAAAAACAAAAAACAAACAAACAAACAAACAAAAACTGGAATTCTCAAGAACCACTATACATAATTCTTTGGAGAAAATATTTCATAATCAAATTATGGTTATGGTTCTTCCAAAGCCTATGTCTTTTCTGCAAGTCAACTATACCAGCCAAAGCTGACTCCATGTCATCTGGTCACAGTTGAAGTCTCAGTGGTCCTATGATGCTATGACTTAGCAAAGCAAGATTTTATCAGTTGAAGATACCTGAAGGAACCTGGTTCCTTGAGAAATGAGTAGTAAAAGCAATGGTTTTAGTTAGTGGAAAGGATAAATTTCTCTTTAACATGTTCTCTCTTCCCACTTGCCATTGTAAGAATGCTTTGTCCATCCCTCTGTCCTCATCAACATAATGATCCTCATCAACAGGAGATCATCATCAGGATAAGGTCACCTGCCCACACCATCCTCCTAGTCATCTTGTACTTCCTTTATGCATAGAGAAGGGGTGAAGAGGCTGGAAGGCAGACAGTAGAGCATGAAATAATAAAAATAAAGATATATCAGGTACAGGTACAAATTTTCAATGGTGAATGTAAAAATAATGTATACTTAAAATGTAACAATAAACTCAATTATAATAAAAGAACATACTGAATAGCTAAAATTTTCTTCATATTTGCCTACTCTGGTATTGTCCCACTCTATTTGTCTTTCTTTTTTATTCAGTTGTTGTTGTTGTTATTGTTTGTTTGTTTGTTTGTTTTGAGACAGGGCCTCCCTTTGTAGTTAAGTCTGGTCATTAACTCAGCCTGGAACTGAGTAATTCTTTTACCTCCACCTCCCAAATGCTTAGATTACAGGAGTGAGCCACCTTCCATGGCATTGTAGTGTGTAGTACTGATTGCATGACTCAGCACACCTGGCATGGTTGTTTGTGGTTACCAAGGATCAAACCTGAACCCTTGCACTTGCTAGGCAGGCCCCAGAATCACTGAGCTAAATCCTTGGCCCTGTCTTTCCTTCTTTATCCTTTGTCACACCCCTGTTTAGGCAGATCAGAGATATGATTGGCCTTAAATATGGAACAAAAAGAGAATATATCAAAAAACATGTATGTGTCTAAAATTTCATTGTGATATAACTTTTAAATTCTTGTTTATATTTAGTTTATATATTATAAACTATATAGAAACAGTTCATATATATACATATATATCATTACTATATATACATAGTTGATATAAATATATTAACTATAATGATATATACATATATCTTACTACTGTATTAATATACATATATAATAATATATATAATATACAAACAGTATATTATAAACTGTTTATATATTAGTTTCAGTGTTTCTTCCCTATATTTGAAGTTATCTGAGGCCAATAACTGACTATTGATTTAATTATTCCTATTTTATTTCACCCAGTTCATTTTAATATTTTACTGGTGTCCCACTCTTTTTCATTTTGAAACTTTTAAAAAGCTCTTTTTTAGTATTCAAGATGGAAAGGCATATCCACAATAAATAAAAGCAGGGATTCAAACAGCTATTTGTATCTGGCATTATAGTAGTTAAAGACAGTAAGCAACCTCAGTGAGTATTAACAGCAGGCTATATGTTAATCAGCTTTTCTTGTTCTAATAAGATACATGAGGAAAGCAACATAACAGAGGAAGATTGATTGTGGCTCACAGTTTCACAAGTGTCAGTTCACGGTCCTCTGGCTCTACTGTATCTGCCCTTGTTAAACAGTCCATATGGTGGGAAGACATGCTGTAGCAAAGCTACTCATCAACATCAGCCAAATTAGAGAGAAAGACACTGAGGAAAAGGTCAGGATAATATAGATCCTTCAAAGAACTACCTCCAGTGGCTTTTGTCCTTCAATCAAACCCTACTACTTTTCATGTTCCTACCACTTCCTCTACTGTGGATCAAGCCTTTGACATTTGAGCTTTTGGAGAACATTTGAGACTCAAACTATGACAATGGAAAAATGAATTGTTGTATTTTCCAACACAGTACAGAACATTATTCTGACTTGAAAAGATACTGAGACATAGGTATAAATGTGAATGAATTATAAGACATTATGCTAAGTGAAATAATCTAGAAATTAAGAAAAGGAAAATCAAACAATGTATGATTCAACTCATATGGGCTATTTGGTGTAGTAGAAACCATAGAAAATAAAAAGGCAGTGACCAGGGGCTAAAGCAAAGGGAGTAATGAGAGTTATTGTGGAGATTTTTCTGTCTTGTTTTTTGTTCTGATGAAATTGAAAAGAAATGTTCCACAGGTATATGTAATGGATTGCTGGAAAACAGTGATAATATACTGAATGCCAAAAAACTATATACTAAAAAGTGGTGAAAAGATAAATTTTGTGCTTTTTACTAGGAAAAAAAAAATGAAAGCACAACAGAGAAATGTACTGTACAGAGGTAGAGGATGCCATTCAACCAAAATATTCAAACATTTTTAAAATTTCAAGAGTCATCATTTAATACTTTCCAATATAAATAAAATGAAATCATAAGTGATTTCCAATTTTGATCAGACTTGCTAGGAAAATTCTATACAACTGGCTAATTTTTAATCAATATTATTATATTATTTCTAATAGTGAGTTTAATAAAAAACATAATTAGGCAGAGTAAAATTGCATCATGTTACTGTTAACAAGATTATTTTGAAAGCAGAATAAGGTATATAAAGCCCATGTCAGTAAAATATTAAGAAAATTTGAGCAGCGGGCGCCTCGGGAAACGGCGACTACGGCACCGAGTCTGCGTCACCGAATCTGTGCCGGGGTTGGAGCTTGCTGACCTTCAGGCCCATGCCGGAAGAGCGCCCAGGGACTGAGTTTAGCAGTGGGTGGCTTGGGAAATGGTGGGTTCGGCACCGAGTCTGCGTCACTGAATCTGCACCAGGGTTGGAGCTTGCTGGCTTACAGGCCTACATTGGAAGAGAGTCCAGGGACTGAGGTTAGCAGGTCAGAGTCTGACTTTCTCCACAGTAACAGCAGAAGCACATCCAGTCAGCTTGTATTGGTGAGTAGGTGGGCCTGTTGGAACAACAGCCCCTAACATTGCAACTGCACAGGGCCTACAGCCTACTGGCCTCCAGGCCGACAGCACAAGTGAGCTCAGAGACTCTGTATTGCTGAGCAGGTAGGACAATTGGAACCTGAGACAGTACCATTGTAGCAGTTCAGGAGACACAGTCTCCCTGCCTCTAAAGCCGACAGGAGAAGGTGTTCTGACTGTATTGATTGAGTGCCTCATATGGTGTGCCAGAACTAGGGGTTTTTCTTTAGGTACCCATACAGACTGCAAAGAACAACCCAGGAAACACTGCTAGTTTAAGGTTCCTAACAAATAGGAGGAAGGTGACTTGCAACAAACAGCGCCAGAAAACAGGGCAGGTCAGAGATGAGGAAACACTCCAAATCTCAGACACAAAGATCCTCACCTCCAAGTAACACAGGGGGAAGGGAAACAGAGAAGTGTGAAGCCCAGTCTCCAGGGCCCTCGGAAATGGTAATCAAAGCAGATATAGTAAAATGGAAATCAGAACTGATCTCTGAGATGAAAGCAGAAATATTGGACACTGTCAACATGATGATTAATAAAGCTAAAGAGGAAATCATGGAGTTGATAGAATCCAAGATAGCAAAAGCACTGGAACCTTTTAAACACCTACAAGCAGAAGCCCAGGAAATTAAGAAAGAAAATGAAAGTTTGCGCAATAAAATGCATTTGGCAGAAGACCGAATTTCAGACCTAAAAGACAGGATCTCAACCAATGAACTGGAAAGACATAATCTATGGAAAAAAGCAAGCGATAATGAAAAGTCAATCCAACAGCTCCTAGATGATTCAAAGAAGAATAACATAAGATTGATTGGAGACACTGAGGAAGCAGGAGACATTGCTAAAGACATTAAAAAGCTATTCACACAGATAATGGCAGAAAACTTCACAGAAAAAGGTTAAAGAATTGGACATACAATTGTATGAAGCATACAGAACGCCACATGCCCGTGACATGAAGAAATCTACACCTAGGCATATCATCATAAAAGTCCCAGATATCCAAAAAAGGAATGAAATACTGAAAGCAGCCAGAGAAAAGAAAACAGTTACATTCCAAGGGAAGCCCGTCAGGATCACAGAGGACTTCTCAACTCAAACACTCAATGCAAGAATAGCCTGGAGTGAAATCTTCCAAAACCTAAAGGAAAACAACTTCCAACCCAGACTGATGTATCCTGCAAAATTATCCTTCAAAATTGAAGGGGAAATAAGATACTTTCATGACAAAGAACACCTGAAAAACTTCACAAATACAAAACCCATGCTCCAAAACATTTTAAAGAATATCTTGGAGAAAAATGAGGAAAGTTACAAATCCTTGAGACCTAATCTAGTCAACCCATGGGACCAAACAAGAAACTGATGGGGAAAGGGCAGAAGTACCATAACACAGCCAAGAACAGGAAAACATGGCAGCACTAAATTTACCTATATCAGTCACAATGATTAATGTCAATGGACTCAACGCGCCAATTAAGAGATGCAGACTGGCAGAGTGGATCAAAAATCAAGATCCTACAATCTGCTGTATACAAGAAACACATCTAATTCAGAAAGAAACCCATGGACTAAAAGTAAAGGGATGGAAAACAATACTCCATGTGACTGGAAACAGCAAGAAAGCAGGAGTGGCCATTTTATTTGCAGACAAAATAGACTTCAAGCCAAAGCTGATAAAGAGAGATAAAGATGGACACTATCTTTTAGTTCAGGGAAAAATCCAAGAGACACAAATCACAATCTTAAATATCTATGCTCCAAATTCTAATGTACCCAACTATATAAAACAAACATTATTGGACTTAAAAAACCATATTAACTCCAATACAAGAGTACTAGGGAACCTCAATACATCACTGTCACAAAGAGACAGATTGACAGGACAAAAAGTCAATAAGGAAATACTTGAGGTCAACCAGACTCTTCAGCAAATGGACTTAATAGATGCCTACAGAATATTTCACCCCACAAAGACAGAATATACATTCTTCTCAGCTGTTCATGGATCATTCCCCAAATTAGACCATGTGCTCATTCATAGAACAGTTTTAAGCAAATATAAAGGGATTGAAGTTATCCCTTGTATACTGTCGGACCATAGTGCTGAAATTGGAGCTGAACAGCAAAGGAAAGCCCAGGATACTCACAAACACATGGAAACTGAACAACATTCTGCTGACCAACCAACTGGTCAGAGAAGAAATTAGAGAAGAAATTGAGCAGTTCTTACGACTAAATGATAACCCCAGTACAACATATAGAAATTTATGGGACACAATGAAAGCAGTTCTACGAGGAAAATTCTTAGCAGTGAAAGCCTACATCCAGAAAACAGAGCAAGCTCAAATAAACAACTTAATGCTGAACCTCAAGCAACTAGAATGAGAGGAGCAAAACAAACCCAAAGCTCACACTAGGCAAGAAATTATAAGGATCAGGACAGAAATTAATGCAAAATAAACCAAGAGATTGGTTCAAAAAATCAATGAATCCAAAAGTTGGTTCTTTGAGAGGATAAATAAAATTGATAGACCCTTAGGCAATCTCATTAAACAAAGGAAGGAAAAGGCTTATAGCCATGCTGTTAGGAATGAGAATGGCTAAATTACTACCAACCCAGAGGAAGTCCAGAGGATAATAAACACCTACTTTGAAAATTTAAATTCAATAAAATGAAAAATGTAGAAGAAATGCATAGATTTCTAGACACATACGAACTCCCAAAGCTGAATAAAGAAGATATAGAAATGTTAAATACCCCAATAACAATCTGTGAAATTGAAAATGTAATTAAAAACTTGCCAACAAAGGAAAGGCCTGGATATGATGGTTTTACCACAGAAGTCTATAAAACTTTTACAGAAGAGTTAGTGCCTCTACTTCTGAAACTCTTCAATGAAATCGAAAAGGAAGCAGTACTCCCAAACTCATTCCTGGAAGCAACCATTACTCTGATTCCAAAAGCAGAGAAAGACCCAACCAAAAAAGAGAACTACAGACCAATATCTCTAATGAATATCGATGCAAAAATCCTCAATAAGATCCTGGCAAACAGAAGACAGAGAATTATCAAAAGGATTATACACCCTGACCAAGTTGGAATCCTCCCAGGGATGCAAGGATGGTTCAACATACATAAATCAATCAATGTTATACACTATATTAATAGGCTTAAGGACAAAAATCATATGGTCATCTCAGGTGATGCAGAAAAAGTGTTTGACAAAGTGCAACATCCATTTATGTTCAAAACTCTACAGAAGATTGAAATAGATGGTCTGTATCTCAAACTAATAAAAGCTATCTAAGAGAAACCTTCAGCCAGTATCATACTAAATGGTCAAAAATTGAAACCTTTCACACTAAGATCGGGAACAAGACAAGGATGTCCTCTCTCACCACTTCTGTTCAATATAGTTCTGGAAATATTAGCCATAGCAAATAGGCAAGAGAAAGAAATAAAAGGAATAAAGATAGGTAAAGAAGAAGTGAAAGTGTCATTATTTGCTGATGACATGATACTCTATCTAGAGGATCCTAAAAACTCAATTAAAAAACTGTTGGACCTAATCGCCAATTTTAGCCACAGAGCTGGTTACAAGGTCAACGTTCAAAAATCAATAGCCTTCGTATACACAAACAGTAGACCCACTGAGATAGAAATTGGGAAGTCAGTCCCTTTCACAATAGCACCCCAAAAAATAAAATACTTAGGAATCAATCTAACAAAGGAGGTGAAAGACCTCTACTCTGAAAACTATAGCACTCTGAAAAAAGTAGATAGAAGATGATATCAAAAAAATGGAAAGACATACCTTGCTCCTGGGTAGGAAGAACCAGTATTGTCAAAATGGTTATACTCCCAAAACTACTCTACACATTCAACACAATCCCAATTCAATCCCAACAGCATATTTCACAGATCTAGAGAAAAAAATTCAAACTTTCATCTGGAACCACAAAAGACCTAGAATAGCCAAAGCAATTCAAAGCAACAGGGACATGGTGGCGGGTATCACAACTCCGAACCTGAAACTATACTATAAAGCCACTGAAATAAAAACTGCGTTTTAATGACAGAGTAACAGACCCGAGGATCAATCGAGCAGACTAGATGATCCAGAAACTACTCCAGATACACTCAGCCACCTCATCTTTGACAAAGGAGCCAAAAATTCTCAATGGAAGAAAGATAGCCTCTTTAACAAATGGTGCTCGAAAAACTGGGCTTTAACTTGCCAAAGGCTAAAACTAGATCTAACTCTTTCACCGTGTACCAAGCTAAAATCAAAGTGGATAAGATACCTCTATATTAAAACAGACACTCTAAACCTACTGCAAAACAGGTTAGGTAAAACTCTTGAAGACACTGACTTAGGGAAAGACTTCATGAACAAAACTTCTATAGCACAGGAATTGGCTGAGGAAATCAACAAATGAGACCTCATTCTTTTAAAAAGCTTCTGCACAGCAAAGGAAACCACCAACAGTGCAAACAGGCAACCAACAATGGGGGAAAAATGTTTACCAGCTGTTCCTCAGATAAAGGGCTACTATCTAGAATATATAAAGAGCTCAAAAAAATCAGCCCACCCAAATTTAATGATCCAGTTCAAAAATGGGCATCTGAAATGAACAGATATTTTTCAGAGGAAGAAGTAAGAGCAGCTAAGAAGCATATGAAGAAATGCTCAACATCATCAGTCATTCGAGAGATGCAGATGAAAACAACATTGAGATTTCATCTCACTCCACATAGAATGGCTGCCATCTCAGAATCAGCCAATGGCAAATGTTGGCGAGGCTGTGGAGAAGGAACCCTTCTCCACTGTTGGTGGGACTGTAGACTCATACAACCCCTGTGTAAATCAGTTTGCAGAATCCTCAAAGAGCTAGGATTGATGCTCCCATTTGAGCTGGCCATTGCCCTGCTAGGTATATACACACAAGAATTAAAAGACTCATATCACAGTGACATATGTTCACCCATGTTTATAGCAGCCCAATTTGTGATTGCTACATCTTGGAAACAAGCCAAGTGTCCATCAACTGGAGACTGGATAAAAAAGCTGTGGTTCTTCTACAGAATGGAGTATTACTCTGCCATAAAAATGATAAGTTTGAATCATTTCTACTTAAATGGACATACCTTGAGGATATCTTTATAAGTGAAATAAATAGGGCACAGATAGGTACATATTGCTTTTTTTCCCTGGTATGAGAAAATAAAGATGTCATGAGTCCTAGCATTGTATGCTACATATTGTGAAATAGAAAATGCTCAATGTAAATAGAGTGAAGGGGGAAAATGTTGAGATTGTAACAAAAAAGTAAGGAAACAAATTTTATGTATATGGGGGGTGGTAGGGTGGGTAGGGTTATGGGAAAAAATGAAAATTAAGTTTTGTCTTATACTGGTACAAATCCCCATTATTGAGTGCAATCATGATGTGTATATTTAATATACCAATAAAGATAATAATAAAAAAAGAAAATTTTAGTGCGACATTTAAATAACGCTCACTTGATTTTTCTCTTGCAGCATTTTTTTTCAACAGGAATTCAATGTTTCAAACAAATTACATACCTTTCTGTTTATATTTTTATTTAATGTAATCCTACAGAGACAGTATAGCAACACAAAATTTTACGAGATCAAGAGTCTGCTCCTGGGTTCATTTCTTATTAATTTCTTTCTAAGTCACTTAAAAAACAACTCAATCCATAGATCATATCATCTCCCTTTGCAGGTTTTAAAACAATAATGCATTTGGAGTGAGTGTTTTCTACAAGGTTAGCTAACTGACAGTAAATAAAGCTTTGCTTTTAAAAATCATCTGTAAACAGTTCTGGTTAGTTGTTTTTTTTTTCTCAAGTAAAAAATTCTTACAAAAATGTAATCTTTAGATAATCTTTATGGATAATTAGGGAGAAACACTTAGAACTTGCTATGCAATTTTTCTAAGGCTACAATCTTTATGATTTCGCTCCACACAGAGTTGTATGTGTCGAGTTTTAGTTCCCATGGAAATAGGTGGCTGATTTCTGATTCTACAGCAGAGTTCCTTTGGGACTCCTATGACCTCTGTCATCAATGTAAAGGTTCTAGAAGTTATTTGGCCTTTTCAACACAAAATAATAGCAATGTATTTTATCATAGGTTAGATAGCTCTTATAGGTATTTCATTTCTAAGAATCAAACCATTTACCAAGTTCCAAAACATCCTATACCTATTAGAAGGTAAAGAGAAGAGGAAGAAGGAAATATGACAATGACAAGAAAGGAAAGAAACTGTATGATTCCTTCTTTTATTGGAACTAATCCAAATATTTTTTGATTAATCTAGTTAAAATTATTTGAATTTGTATATTTAAAATAAATTTGAAATTATAAATAAGAAACTTAAAACTTTGGGTTCAACACAAATTGTACTATTTTATTTAAATAAAGAATATAAACTGAACTATATTGTAAAGGAAGAAATACAAGAAAGAAAGAAAACTATATTAGGTTAAAAACAATGTTGGAACTGTACTAAACTTGTAAAAATTGCTTTTGATTTCTGAAATCCCTCAGAGTCAGTAGCTGGAATTTTCCTTTAACAAATCAGATTAACTAAATAATTATGCCATGTGTTTAAATGACTTAGACCCAGCAGCTCAGAATCTCCTGACAACTATGTTGGCTTTATCTTTATATTAGGCAATGCTAATTTTTCTATTATCATATGTCCAGCATAGTCAGAATTTCATTCTATTCTTCTATATGTGATGGAGACATATTAGTTAATCTCCTCACATAAAATAAAATAATAACAACAGTGCCAAGTTATTCAGTTCCTACCACGTGGTATAAATGAAATAAATTTTAAATTAAGGTATATAGCAATTCTTAATGTCTTTAGCATGAACAGGAAAATGGGTTATTATATTGATGCTATTATATTGTTTTATTTTGATACTCTGGAATTATAAACAAAATAAATATAAGACTTTTTGTTTGAAGAAACTGTTTTAAATCTAAGACAACATTATTTTGTGTTCAGACTGAAAATAGTATACATTCAGTTGTATAAAAAGTGTGTTTTCATAAATGAGCGAGGAGAATAAGGATGTTGAGGTAATCCCTTGCCACACCAGAGAGATTTCTTAGAGAACTTTTAGGTCAACTAGGATTTGAAAAGCTGAAGACTCATAAAGAATTAAAGGTAACCTTGACTCCAAGTGTCATTTTAGCCTAACTTTGCTCAAAAGAGACTAACCAACCAAATAATATGAAGAGAATTGGGTATGTAATTAGGATAATAATTCAAATATGAGATTTAAAATATTAAAATATAATTTTCAAAAGGTGAACAATAGTCATGAGAGCTATTTTTGATGTGTAAATAGAATTTTACAATTTGATCATGCTCAGATAACATTAAAAGGTTAATATACCCAACGACACCTGTGTAGACCCTTGTGCTCTCAATTGAAACATTTTATTCAAGTAAAGAAGTAGAATTTTCTCTTGCCTTAGTGTTATGATGGTTAACAAAGACTCATAAAGAATGACATAATTAAAGTTACAAGTGGCTTCCAATGAAAATCATGGCCCAATTCCATTCATCATTATTGAAATAAATAAATCTGAAGGCAAAATATGAAAATAATAGGGATATTTGCTTCTGTTGGAATCAAATATCTTAAGTTGCTGAGTCAAAGGCAGAAAATTATCTAGTCCCACAAAACCACACAAACTCCACTGCTTCAGGATACTGAAGAGAAAAAACATATTAACTTTCAACTGTGCTGAAATAAGTTCTGAACCTCAATCTCATCACAGCTGGGAGCAGGCAAAGAATCTCTGTTTCCATAGCAGATGTAGGAGGGAAATACTTCTGCAGAGAAAGTTACAGAGTATTTTTATGCCTAGAGTACTACACTAATAAATATGGGAATGCTGATGATGGGTAGAAGAAAAACCTCCAGCTAGTGACAAGGCAGTAAAGGGCAACCAATTATTTACCACCATTCAAAGTTAGGAAACTTATCCTTACTTAAGGCTGAGACATTCTACTGCTAAAGAGAAGGGGTGGGACATGAGATAGTTTTTCTTCTCCCAAATCCAGTGCAGATAAATGATAATTTTGCTCCTGGGAGCATGAAGGGAACTGCTGTGAGTGCTTCATTTCTAAAAGTCTGGCAGTGAGACTGTTTCATGAGTGTCACAAATCTCTTGTCTTTGAAATGTATTTTAAATATAGTCACGGGAAATGATGTTCTAAGACTACAGAACAAAAACACTGAATCGAAGACAACATCAATGATACATATCTCTGTAGAGGGTTGGAAATTATTAGTGGAGCAAAAACATCTACTTATTGCATAGACAACTAAGGCCAGATTCTAAATAGGACAGTAACATATGACTACGTTTACTTTTTGTTAGAAGGGTTTTCAATTATATGGGTCAAGGAATGTTAAAACATCCACAACAAAACTCAACCACAGCAACTGGTAAGTGTGTTGCCTCAGTTCTCGTCCTTTCCCATACTTAGTATTACAAACCAAAGGTCACAAAACCAGAAAAAAAAAACATAAAAATTCATTGTATAATTTGCAATTCCTCCACACTGTATGATTTGCATTCAAAAATAAGGACATAAAATAAAACAAAATAAACAGTGTCAAGAGATAAAATCAAATAAATTATATACAAAATAAGTCAGATGTTAGAAGTCATGTACAAGTACTTTTAAATAGTGATTAAAGTATGAAGGTTTTAGATTTTTTAAATGACTCTATTGAAAACTGTTGAGTTTCAGCAAAGGGGAGAACAATATAAAATCAAAAATAAATGCTAGAAATAAGTGAAGATACACAAAGAAAATGAAGGTTGACGTCAGTGAATTGATTAGCAGAGAAGGAACGTGGAATGAATCACGACATTGTATTGCAAGTCAATGCAAATCATTTAAATTGGCACATAAGTAAAGGAAGAAGCAAATCAAGCTGACAGACAAAAATACAGAAAACCCAAGAACTGTGTGATATTAAAACATGCGCTAAAATATAATTAATTGAAGTCCATAAATAAAATGTTAGACAGAATGAAAAAGAAGGAAGATTTAAAGAAATGACATACTTTTAAATATTTTTGAAAGACATTAGATGATAAATTTATTTACCTGAGAGAATTCTTAGTAAAATTAACACAAAAATAAAGAAAATCTCAAATAGAGCACATGCACCAAACTTCTGAAAATTGAAAGTAATGATAAAGTCTTGAATTCAGCAATGGAAACACAAAACATTACCTAGAGAGAAACAGCAGTAAACATTAATGTGAAATGTTTGTTGCCAACTATAAAATCCAGAAGCCAAATGATATAAAACCTGAAAAGAATTAAAAATAATCCTCTTT
>PVIR01009498.1:0-53076 GCA_004026965.1 Petromus typicus | reverse complement strand
GCAACGTTCGTGTGAGATTTGGTAAATTCTTATGTTTTATTCTCAAGGGAAACAATTTACTCTGAGGCTAAGGAATATTTGCTTTTCCTAAGCAGTTTTTGAAGGCCCTCCTATAAAACAGTAAGTGCATGTGTTCTGCTCTGGTATCTCCACACTGTAAAAACAGAACAGCTCACTTTACTACGGGCTCTCAGATATAATTATTGTCTGTACTTTCAAAATGTTGGACCAAATTATCAATCAGACAAGGAATTAGAGAGAAAAGGACTCAGAGTCTAAGAGCAAAATTATTTTTTATAGATTATATAAAACAACAATCAGAAGTCAGTCTTTTAGAAGTTGAACACTAGGCTAGAATGATCCTCCTGACAATCAGAAATTTCAAAAAGCATGAGTGACTCTTTGGATAAAAATCCTCTTGCTCATTACGTATTAAGAATTTTCGGGGGCCGGGGAGTTAGCTCAGTGGTTCCGGCGCCTGTCTTGCAAGCGCAAGGACCTGGGTTCGATCCCTGGTAACCACATAACAACACTGGGTGTAGAGACTCACGCCCAGCAGCAACCAGTACCACATACCACAGTGCCAGGCGTGGTGGCTCGCGCCTGTAATCCCAGCACTCTGGAGGCAGAGGCAGGAGGATTGCTGTGATATAAGTTGGAGGCTGAGCTCAGGGCCAGCCTGAACCACAAAGCAAGACCTTGTCTCAAAAAACTTTTTAAAAAAACAAGAATTTTCTTGCACAAATTTCAGAAGATTATCAAGTTTCAGAAATGTGAGGGCCGGGGAGTTAGCTCAGTGGTTCCAGCACCTGTCTCGCAAGCGCAAGGACCCGGGTTCGATTCCCCAGTAACCACATAACAATACTGGGTGTGGAGACCCACACCCAGCAGCAACCAGTACCACATACCACAGTGCCAGGCGTGGTGGCTCACGCCTGTAATCCCAGCACTCGGGAGGCAGAGGCAGGAGGATTGTGATGTGAGTTTGAGGCTGAGCTTAGGGCCAGCCTGAACCACAAAGCGAGACCCTGTCTCCAAAAAAAGCCTAAAAAAAAAAAAAAGAAATGTGAACCAGAACTGAATTGGAGATGGAAAGAGTTTTATCTGGGAAGGACAGTAGTTTACCTTATTAGATAGTTACTTGTGAGTTCAATGAAGAAGTGATATTGAAATCAAAAGAGGCCCATCCTTGAATGGCTTCCACTCTCCCTGAGGTGCAAGTGCCTAATTTAAGCTGTGCTCCTGTGTCCATTTGTTTCCAAGAAGGATCACTTGCTTTTGGAAATTGCAGAACACTTGTGTGTGAGGAGGATATGCTGACATGTGGTGTTTCTTTTAGTTTTCTTTTAGTTTTCTTTTGGTTTAGGATGGGGAAGCAAGTAGGACCTCACACAAATAAACAGAGAGACCTACAAGGACAATAGTTAACTGGGAAAGGAAACCCCAGGACGGTGATGTGCTTCTCTCAGGCTCTGTGAAAACTGCCAAACAGTAGTGTTATTTTCTGAAGGTGCACTGGTATCTGCAGAGCCTCCATCTTGCAGTCAGGACTTCAGTAATGCCATGGGTATCAGGATATAGCAAATCCCAGTGATGAGATTTTCAGTGCTCGCATATGAGTCATAAAACGGGAAGATGATTTGTTCCTCTGAATGTAACAAAAAGGAAAATATCTCCTTTCTATTAATGCACAAGAAAATCTGTATCTGTATAGAAGATAATCAGGAAGAAGAAAGGTGACCAGGCTCCTTCCTGGGAGCGTTGCATGTTCTCTGTGACATAGCAGGTGATCCACTCAAAACAGAAACTGGGGAAATGACTGGCTACCGAAGTGCCTGTGTCAGTGAGCAGGGGCAACAGAAGAAAGAAGCAGAAACGGCTTTGTACAAGGAACTGATACCCAGCTTTACCAGTGAATGAGGTTCAGTCATGCCAGCTCTTTGCTTCTCATCTATAAAGTGACAATGTTGGAAAAGTCAACCTGTTATCCTTTCCAGTTCTGAACTTCTGTGACTTTGTAGGAAACTCATGTTCTACTCCTGGAAGCTACAAAACTCCCACCTTATGTACTCCGATCAAGGCAGTTTCATTTTTGAATGAAAAAACAGGATGTTCTGTGGAGTATGCATGTAGCTTTCTGAGTATTTCGACTGTCATAGGATTAGGAATTATGCCTGGAGCACAAAAGTAGACTTGCTGCTTTCTTCATTTGTTTTGCTCCAGAATGTGTCATGTTTATCAGAGAGCCTTGTAAGAGGTTACTAGAGTGAGTGCCTTTCTCCACGTATGCACTTCCAGTCTGTTAATAACTGGGGTTCAAAATTCCCTGACCAGTAGTTTTAATTTGCATTAAAAACAGATTTGTTATTTACAGAAGCACAAAGAATTTATGGGACTCAGCTCCAGCTTGGATCTCACCTAATCGTAGCCATGGAATCAATTAACAGTTCATCTGTGAAATGTGATAAAATCTTATGAGATACATATTGCCCAATAACTGAGAACGAGATGAAAGTATCCCGCATAATAGTAACAGGGCTTCGGGGTTTTACAATCGCCGTTGACTAGAGTTCCATTAGAAACTCAGTATTCAGGATGGCCACAAAAAAATCACACTGTGTCTGAACAGATGATAGAGCATTGAGTAATAAAGCTGGCCAGCCATTCCTGCTTTGATTAGTTTCCAACACCCTTGAAAAGGGGCTGTTTGAATGTTCTTGCTCGTGGCAAATGAGCCTGTGAGGTTGGGGTGGGCAGGGGTGAGGGGAAAGACCGAGTGCAGAGCTATAAATTGCTACAAAGCTGGTGCCTCCAAGAAGGGCTGCTTGGGAGGCCCGGCATTCTGGTGGGCAGTGCGCTTTCCCAGGGTAGGTCTCAGTGATATCTGGGAATCTGATTTGGAAAACCTGAGTTCTTTTCTAACCAGTTTGGAGATCATTTTTCAATTATATCCATTTTTTGAATAGTTGAAACCTTGTAATTTTTTGTATTAAATCCAGTTTTTAAATGGAGCATTTTTAAAAGATCATATCATCTCATTTAACCCTTAAGAGAATTGAGAGCCACAGATGCTAAATGGTGCCTCCATGATTACGAAGCCATAGTGTGGCACAATCGGGATGGAACTGATTTTCCTGATTTTCTGTGAACCATTCAATAGATTCATCATTTCCAGTGGACCTCCAGCTGAGCGCTACCAGTGTCATAGACTCCATGTCATCGGTGTTACATGGAGTCATTAAACAGAAAGGGAAGGACATAGGTTCATTTGTGTTGAAGAACTAGCTCAAGAAGTTTGATGTCTATACCCTCTGAAGTTATTCAGACTGTCTCTTTCAACAAGTGTATCCATTTCAACTCATTCAAATAAGTGTGCCCGGAAGTTTCTGTCCGTCAAGTTGTAGTTCTTAGTGAATGTTTGGTCTCACCATCTCTCCGAGGGTTGGCACATACTGTAGTAACAACAAACCTGGGCCCCAGTAGTGAACGGACAGTCGGAAGCTGCCCCTCATCCGTGTTGCAGTTTTCAAACACCTGCAGGTGATTTTGGGATATCGCACTCACTCTTCTGCCTGTTGGGTTTGGTGCTCAACATTTCTCACTCTCTTTTTCTCTCCATTTTCCTTCTCCTCCTTGTTGCAGTTTTCAAACAACTGTGGGCTATTTTGGGATGAAGCCAAAGGCTGGTGAGAAGGAAATCACACCCAGCTACGTGTTTATGGTATGGTACGAGTTCTGCAGTGACTTCAAGACAATTTGGAAACGAGAGAGTAAAAATATATCAAAAGAAAGGTAAGATCCTCCTCAAGAAGTCTAGGAAACTGCCTTTTCGAACCACTCAGGTCCATTATGTATTTCACACCAGCCGTGTTTTCTTTAGGAGCCAGTGGACGAGTGGGAGGGATTACTGCCTCGGGGTTCCCAGGGCATTTTCAGGGAAAGCTTGCTGTCCACACAAGCAGATATGCTCTTACAATCTGATAAGTTACACTTTCTTAACTCCTTCCAATTATTAGCTAGTAAATGAAAGGGGAGTTGTGCTAATTTGCAACAGATTGCTTCTCTGTGTATTTTCATGTTGGTCTAAGCTAAATGAGGCAGTCTCGCTGTTGCAGACAGTACAGACAAATAAAAGTGAATGCTTTTCCCATTAATATACTGAACTTGCATCAAAGGAAAATCTCCAAGGCTCAGGCCACACTTCACACAGTGTCGAAGCCCCACACTGGATTTACAGCGTCACTTGTGACTCCCTGTATCCTGCTGAGGACATCAAACTACACGCCGCTCGGCCTCCTTGCAGCCTCCTGATTTTATTAGTTGGGGGTAGAAGAAAAAATTCAGTTCTGAGTATAGGCTATGTGTGTGTACTTATTCTCCTTATAGAGACTGATTTGGGTTCTGTATAAAAAGCCTTTCAGCTTAACTATTGCTCAGATCAATTTGCCATTATTCTGTAAAATGTGTCATGGATTTAAACTTCGAATAAGCCTTGCCACTAACTCTGAAGTAGATGTATAAGAATGTCATTCACAGTGTCGTGGAAGGAAACAGAAAGTTGTACCAGTAGGTGGGGGAATTTATTTAATTATAGCATCTATATCTCATTAAACACATGTCCATTAAAACATAAATGTCAAGTGACATTACTAAGAAAATAGGTTATTGACCATATCATGGAAAAAAATATACACATCTTGGCATTCAAATCACTACTATTCTATAACCGTTTACTTAGCCCTTTAAAGTAAGTTGGAATTTTCTTCAGTTGGAATAAATTTGTGTATGAGCGTGTCATAGTGAAGCTCTTCTCCCTGTTTTAACAGGGTAGCAGCTGGCCCAAACTCTCTAAATCCACATGGGAAAGCTGGGATCCACCAGTGGGTTCTGCGTATGCACTTCGGATGTAGCACATAGTCCTTAGTGACTTTGTCATTGGAACTCAAAAACAAACAAGCAACAACAGAAACAGCAGAAACGATAATTGATTTATTTTTATTTTAATAATCTCCTTTTGAAATACTGAACTGCATCTCACATTAAGGAGTATTCATGTCTCAGCAGTCAGACCACACTAATCATGGGTTTGCGGGGTGGTGGGACCCAGCGGCCCTTCAGAATACCATTTTCTCTCTTCCGGGGCCTTTGCAGTGTGGCTTTCTGGGTGCAGCTGGGGAATTGCCCACTTCACACTCTGTAAACCAACACCTTGAAAGGTCATGACTTCGCAAGGCCCTTTCCAGTTCTCATTTAGTGATTCCAGGGGTCTCTTCCTTTCTCCTGTTTTGTGAGACAGATCTCCAAGGTTTCTAACCTAAAACAACATCACTTCATGTTAATAATGGCTCATAAAATATTTCTTGCAGTAGCTTTGATTATTAAGAAAGGTTTGCACATTATATATATAATTGTTCAGCCAGCCTAACTTACTGTTATGCAGGGGAGTTTTTTTTTTGGGGGGGGGAACATTTGTGATTGTAATTGATTTGCTAAGGATTTTAGCTTTTATCCTATTAGAATTTCTTGTTCATAAAGATGAAATACACTAATTAAATTCTTTTGTTAAGTTAGGTAAAAAATATGATTTCTCAGTTTTGACACTTAATGATATTTGATATAGTTTTTCAGCATACTTTTCCCAGAAGTCCATTAAATCCCTCAAAAAACTAAATGTCAAGGGATAACAGAACATCATTAGCACAAATGGTACGAAGGCATTCTAAAGAGAAAATGAAAACCTTATATAACTAGGAGGGGGTGGGGGGGAAAAAACTAGCTGGAGATCTCATCAGAAGAAATTGAACCCACTTGACTTTTGTGTTTGAGAACCAATTAAAATCCAAGAAGTTATTGGGAAAAATCAGCAAGTGTATTTACAAAGAGTCAGATTCTACCACAAATAACATTTTGTTTAAGTTCTAGTTCCAAATGAATTGAAACTATTGAAAACTATTTTAGACCATTTGCAGTTCATCTTAGGTAACAGAATATTTACTTTTTCTATGTAGCCTGTTTTTGCTAAATACTCTGAAGTTTGGAGCAAAAGTGAAGTGAATGCAATTCTGGGAGAAGGTAGCAACTACTCCTCCCCCATCAAATCAGGAACAATCTAAGTACAGAAAGGACAATGAATGTTTCCAATGTTCCTGTGCTCTGTTTAAAAAAAAAAAAAAATGGCATCATTAAACTGGTGTTGGGCAGAATCTGTGGTTAAGTAAGAAGAGATATAGTATTCACTGGAAATACAGTTTATCTGAAAATTAACTCTATGGTTGAACCATAGCATACTATCAGCATTAAATTAATTTTTCCTTGACACTTAAGGCAGTCTTACGAAGAGCAAACTTTTGTGTCTAGACACAAACCCAAAAGCCCTTTTACTGGACCTTCAGTCTGCAGCCAGGGTCTCCCAGCTCCCCTTGTGGCAAGACAACTCCCCTGGGAAAAGTGCGCACCAAACTTCTTCTCTGATCCCTTCTGAGTGGAGGCAGTGTCGGTGGTGTAACCAAAAAGCTCTAGCGAGAGTAGAAAGTCATCACTTTTACTTCTCACTCTGGCATTGATTTATGTGTGATGGTGGGCTCTAATTATGGACACCAAATTGTGACTTCTGTAAAATACATGATTTGAGTGAAACAGAAATTAAATGTTAATTCTGCTCTCTCTTCTAGCTCAAAATATCTCTTAAAGCTATAAATCTAGAATCTCCTCATGTAATATTCTTAGGACCTGTTTTAGATATTACCTTTGGCTCTTGAATCCGTTGGGATCTAGACTATGAGACATTTCTTTCTTTTTTTTTTTTTTAATTAAGGTGTCTTTTTGAGACAGTGTCTCACTTTGTGGTTCAGGCTGGCCCTGAGCTCAGCCTCCAACTCACATCACAGCAATCCTTCTGCCTCTGCCTCCCGAGTGCTGGGATTACAGGCATGAGCCACCACGCCTGGCACTGTGGTATGTGGTAATGATTGCTGCTGGGGTGAGTCTCCATGCCCAGTATTGTTATGTGGTTACCGGGGATCCAACCCGGGTCCTTGCACTTGCAAGACAGGTGCCGAAACCACTGAGCTATATCCTTGGCCCTTGACTGTAAGACATTTCAAGGCAAGGTCTAACAGGGAGTGGGAAGAAATTGGAAGGGAGAGTTGCTGTTGTAACTCTATTTCCAGTTACCTTGCTTCCTTCCCCTAGTTTTTCTTATAAAATACTAATGTTAGGGTCAGGGATTTAGCTCAGTGGTTCCAGCACCTGCCTTGCAAGTGCAGGGGCCCGGGTTCAATCCCCAGTAACCACCTACGACACTCCCAGGTGTGGAGATTCATGGCCACCAGCAATCATTACCACATACCACACTGCCAAGTGTGGTGGCTCACACCTGTAATCCCAGCACTTGGGAGGCAGAAGCAGGAGCATTGCTGAGTTCAGGACTGAGTTCAGAATCAGTCTCAACTACAAAGTGAGACCCTATCTTAATAAATAAATAAATACATATATACATAATACTAATGTTGGCCTTGAAGATCACATTTTTAAAATTGAGAGTGTACACACACAAAAAAATATCTTCTCTCATCCAGATCCACACTGCATTTAGTGGTATATTGTAGTTCACCAAGAATATATCTTATCCTCAGTGGTACCTCTGATTTAATTTTACCTTTTCATCTACTTTTCTGTTTTGTATGTTGTCATATTTAAATAATCAGACTTTGCACTATCAAGTAAACCCACAGTTTAATCATTTATAGTGGACACTCAAGTTATGACTGGCCTGACATAAGAACAACATAGATTATGACTAGAATTTTAGCTTTAACTTATCACCAACGTCTTGAGTTACAACCTGAATGGAAGCCAAGTGTATTTCCAGATTGTCTCACGCATAGATCCAACCCTCAAAGCATTCTGGAAGGAATATTATATACCTTCCTGGTGGGGTTAATCAAGAAATCCGGAACCAATATCTCTCTAAAGACTCTGAGATCTGCCTATATACAGACTAATGACTTTGAAGATACTGTAGAAGGTCCTGAGTCTTCAGTTGACCAACTTGAGTTACAACCCCTTCATGAATGAATTAAGTTCATAAGTCAAAGGTCTACTGTATGTATAATTGCAAGGAGGTCAACTAATTTTTGCTGCTACCCTTACAGGATACTTTACTCATATTTTTCCCTTTTCTGCTGACTAATTGCTCTGGGATATAAAACCTCAAATTATAAAGTAGTTCACCATTTAGGATATCTAGGACTGTTCCCACATATGCCCACACATGTACACAAATCACTGCCACCCACAAAATAAGCTCTGAATTTGTAAAAGGTGAAGAAGGCCCAAGAGAGTCATGACTCCAGAAATAAGGTCTAGGCAAATAATTCACCCTGAGCCAAAGCAAATTTTAAAAGTGCCACTTAAAAACCCATAATGCATAAGTAATGACTGAATAAGAAGTTTGGTGAATTTTACATGAAATGCAAATAAGAAATTTAATTATATACATAGCTATAATTTACACCAGGGGAAATGGATAGTTACTGTGTTTCTTTAATCTAGTTGAAGGTATTTCTTGCTGCTATTAAGGGTAATTATGCAACTTCCAGCTTTTGACACCAGATAGTTCTGCGTGGCTTCCAAGTTACCATAAAGGCTGTTCCTAGCTCTTCCTCCTGCTCAGATTGGTTTAGGACCAAGACTTGGAGACTAGGTAAGGCTATCCCTGAACCACAGAGGAGCCACTGATGGCAGGGAAGACATCCCAGGAGCTAGTGTCTCTGCATAATAAAGTTATTCCTGGATAAAACTCCATCAACTAAAAAGTTTTTTTTGTTGTTTTTATTGAGTTCTACTTTTCTAATGGTATATGAACCACTCCAGTAATTTCTAAGAAGTTAACTTTCTTTTCCCTAGTCAACCACTGTATAATTTAAATGACTTGTATACCTAACTGCTAAGAAACTTCATATTTTAAAAGAATCCTTTAATAACACAATTATCACCTTATAGTTAGTTGGCTAAATTTTGCATTTTCCTGTCACATTTCAGAATGTTTCTGTGGAAGTACAGAAGTGACAAGTGACCCCAAAGACCTAACATATAAACAGAATTATCATATAAAAAAACATATAACCGGTTTATTTCCCTAGAAATAAATTCAAAAGTACATTTGAAAAATTAAAAATATTGTGAATGAGAAAATAAAGACTTTTTGTTTTGTTTTTGAGACAGGGTTTTGAGACAAGGCTGGCCCTGAGCTCAGCCTTGAACTCACAGCAATCCTGCTGCCTCTGCCTCTTGATTGCTGGGTTTATAGGTGTGAGCCACCACATCCAGCACTGTGGTATGTGGTTACCAGGGATCGAGCCCACGCCCTTGCACTTCCAAGGCAAGCGCTGGAACCACTAAGCTAAATCCCCAGCCCTAGACTTTTTTAAATGGTAAGAATTATAAGATCATTGACTTTTTAAACAAGAAACATCTCACTTATCTTTCTTCTGAAAGCTACCATTCCAACTCATAAAGATAAATTTATATTCACTTTTTCATTGCACATACTCCTTCCTCTATCAGTAAGGGTGATGTCCTTGCTGCCATGATGAAGCCCAGAGTAACTCACTTAAAGGAAAAATTAGTTTTTCTCTAGCTTTACAGTCTGGGTGTAAGGAAATTTCCACACTGAGAATCCTGTTTCTTTCCCTCTCATGACTGCTGTCCACTGTGATTCTTACTCAATGAAGTGTTGAAGGACATCAGACAGGATCATATCAAATTAAAAAGGAAACAACCAACAGAGTAGAGAGACAACTTAAAGAATGGGAAAGAAGATTTTTGCTAGCTACACCTCAGACAAGAGACTGATATCTAGAATATATAAAGAACTATAAAAATTAGACTCCCTGAAGTAAAAGGTCCAATCAGAAAATGGCTGGGCTGGGGATATAGCTCAGTGGTTCCTGTGCCTGTTTTGCAAGCACAGGGTCCTGGTTTGATCCCTGGGTAACCACATACTATGCTGGGTGTGGAGACTCACCCCAGCAGCAATCAGTACCACATACCACAGTGCCGGGCGTGGTGGCTCACGCCTGTAATTTTAGCACTCGAGAGGCAGAGGCAGGAGGATTGCTGTGATGTGAGTTGGAGGCTGAGCTCAGGGTAGGCCTGAACTACACAAGATCCTGTCTCAAAAAACCAAAAAAAAAATTAGAAATTGCATTCAATCCAGCTATTCTCTTAATAGGTATCTTCTTAAAAGAGTTAAAGGTATAATGTTGTACCAATATATTGCCTACCCATGTTTCTACCAGCATAATTCATAATAGCTAAATCTTGGAAGCAGTTTATATGCCCATCAACAGATGAATACATGAAGAAAGTGTACTATTTATACAATGGAGTACTACTCTGTAATAAAGGATAAATTTGAATCTTTTATAGGAAAATATATGACCTTGAAACCATAAAGTTAACTGAAATAAATAAGACATAAAATTAAATAGCATATGGTTTCTCTTACATGAAAAATCCAAGTATAAATAAAGAGCAAAATAAATGATAGATAGAAGAAATCAAGGATATAGATATTCTGCAAAATAGAAATGAGATCAAGATTTGGAGGGCGGGGAAATGGAGAAGGAGGGGATATAAAGAATTTGGATGTATCATATACATGTACCAAATACCCACAATAAAAGTAGTCACCATGTATCACAAACATATACTAGATAAAAAAAATAAGCCCACAACATGTGGATTTTGAAAAGTACATAGAAGCTAAACTTTGGAGGTTGGAGCAAGGAAGGCACCTTCCTAGTGACTCATTTGTCCAGCTAACTTTAGTAACTACTGATATAGGTGTTCCTGAAGGTCTCTTCCAACTCTTAATTTCCTCCATTTTTGGGCAGATGAGCTGCTCACTGACAGAGCACGTGAATTTATCCATTTAGAAAAGGAAGGGGCCAGGACATTCTGGGAGATCGGAAGGGTAGGATTTTAGCACCTAATTTGGAGGAATCACTCCGTGTGGTTCCCAGGATTAACCTAAATGTCCTCTTTTCGGTGTATCTTTCCCTGAATCCTTGGTTCACCCGTGGGCCTCATGTATTTGCATAACCCCTTGATATGAAATCACATTGATAATTTAAACATATTTTTTAAAACATCTATTATGTCTCAAATGATACACAAATTATGAGATTCTGTTTTGGAAGAATTTAACCTAGTAATCAGACTGCCTCCTTTAAGAAGTTTACTCCAGTCTCTGTGAGTTCTTTCTACCAGAATTCTGGGTGCTTATTATGTGTCGCCAGTGGGGGAACTTAGGAGATTTTATATCTTTAATCATTTGGTAATAAACATCTTCTTCCTTAAGTAAATTGTAGGCCTCAAGAAAATAAGTGCAACATCTTGTACTGCTTTGTCTCTTTGCTAGTACCTATTTCTGAATATATATAGTACGTACCCAGTTAATATTTGTTGAAAAATATATGATCCTTTTGTATTTCTTTTGCCATGTTGAAGCTAATTACAAGATTTGCTGTCTGCTGCTGATAGATGAGGCATTCTATTTATTTGGGTTTTGGTGGTAGAATTCCTCAAACATTGCCCATATGGGTCACTTTTGCCCCAGAATCTACAATCTTATACCTTGGGTAAAAAGGATAATAGACATGTTCAGAACAAGAAAGATTAGTTAATGGGGCAAACAATCACCATCTCTGTTTTTTTACTATATTACTTTGAATGCATTGGAGGAAAAAAAAAAAAAAAGGAAGCAAAGATTCTTGGGAGTCATTGCTCAGCCAAGCTGCAAACCACTTTGGAGCTCACATCAGGACCTTAGAGAGCATCTGTCCACACTCTATTTCTCCAGTTTGGCAGAGAGCAATGGAAATCCAAAGTAAGTCTCTTTCACTCAGCCAGAATATTTTCAAATTACTTATCTGTGGGACTCCTGACAGCTCCCGCCTTGGGCAGGGATGTAGTAGGGGGCTGTCCCAGTAGTGTGATTTGAGGGGCGCCAGGAAGGCTACCTGCTCCAGACAATCTCCACTGTTTTCTTACCCTTTTACTTTAGTCGTTATGCAAACAGGCTCTGCCTAGTTCTAGTTTTCAGTGAGACTCAGTAGGTGGTGCAGGTTTCAAAACCAGAAAGGGGGAATAGGTGTCTGCAAGCACCTACATGTCTTCATTATCGGAACTGGAATTGTCTTCCCAAGACTACACAATTTAATGTGCAGATTTATGACACAGAGATGCGGTTTCCAAGCTGTCTCCCAGATGCCGCTCCTTGTGTGGGGAAACGAAGTGCTGTTACCTTTCACTCGGCACCAACGGCTCTGGGCGGCCCGGAGTGTTGTGTCTACCAAGTGCAGAGTGACTGGCTTTAACTGATCGTGCATTCCAGGGCAAGTCTAGCCCCCCACCTCTAGTCCCCTGTGGCCTGGAAGAGAAGCCCTGCCAACGGAAGGAAGCAGTCTTTGTTCTGCAATTAATCACTCGAAGTCAAAGTGTGTTTGGGTCTTATACAAGCGATAACCTCCAACACTACCAAGTGGCTGATATGTGTAGTTGCTGAAATTCAGTCTCTTAGAGGACTTCCTTTCACTGTAAACAGAAAAATATCTTCCTTAGGAATGGGGTAAGGGAAATTGTCAAATTTAGGAAATAGAAAGTAT
Source organism: Petromus typicus (assembly GCA_004026965.1). NCBI lineage: Eukaryota > Metazoa > Chordata > Mammalia > Rodentia > Petromuridae > Petromus > Petromus typicus. Next base: position 40,405 of record PVIR01009498.1, on the reverse strand, counting down.
AGATTCACTTATCATGAAATAACTTCTAATGGATAGATCGTAATGTGTAAGCTAAATCATTAAAGCCTGAAGAGGCCTGAGACCCTTACTATATCCCTATAGGTCTGCTTCATCAGGTGGCTGTATGACTGACTGAGAGGCCTGAGAGTGAGGGGGAGGGGATGTCAGTGTCTGGAGTCCATCCCCAGGAGGAGAGTGCTCCTGGAAGAGAGAGTCTGTCCAAAGATGTAGCCCTGTTGGCCTGTCTGATGCAAATGAATTTTCAGTTACCGATTATTTCCTATTGTCAGTAGGTCTTTTTCTCTGAGTTTTGTTTTCTTACTGTTTGAAACCATTCCACATAAGCTAGTCAGTAATGTTTTCATCAGCTGCTGAAGTGAAGGAGAAATGTGTCTTTATACTGAGGAGCTAAAGAGTTGGGTCTTTTTGTTGTTTGTTTTTCTGCCAACAGTGCAAAGTGGTTTTACTTATTTCACTGGCTTTTGAAACTATTAACCATGTGCTGTAGTTATAGGAAGAATTCAGAAACACCAACTGAGTTACTGTTTTCAGGAAGAATAGAAATAACAATGGTTCCCAGTGCCCTTTTTCTCCTCAGGGGGACCATAAGAATATCATTGTTTGCCTGTAGAAGCTGTCCCTAATCATGATCAGTCATCCTTCTTTGGGAAGTCAGTCTGACGAGTCATTTATTTTACATGTGTGTCCACGGGAGCTGCCAGTACCTTTCCACCCACTTCCCCCCAAAACTCCACTATTCAAAGACCCTAGGCCAAAATAATCGATCTAGTGATAGTGACATGTTTTCCTCATGTTTTGTTTATCATGTTCCTTCATGTGTTTCAGAGCAGCCATCAGAGCAAAGAGCTCTTGTATTTGTTAGAGAGGTTCTTATTCATGTGGCTTTATGTTTTGAGATGATCCCAGTGAATCCCAGCTTCAATCTGTTCTTATTCATGATGGTTTCTGATCTGCTTGGACCTTCATCTACGTTTCAGGAAACTTGAGTATTCCCTGCGGCATGCTGACTAAGAGACACATTACTACCTCTGGTGGCAAGAAAAGCATACTTTTTAATTCCTTAGACTATTTGGAACTCCCATCTTTGATGCTCAATGACAATACATGTTTAAAAGAGATTCATATTATGGCTGGTCCAATCCTGTGCTTTTCTTGACATGCATTTCGTAAACCGTATTCCTCCAATGTCTCACTTTCCTTTGCCTTAATCCACCAATATTTCCAAAGCCATTGGATTTGAATGTCATGAATGAAGAAGGGTAGACCTAGCTGGGTCATGCTACAGTTAATGTATTTAAGTCATGTTCTACTGGGTGGCTGATAAGGCTTCCTCTGGAATCTAGCAGCACTCTTTCAGTACTCTAGTTGCTTACCACATTTTGGCTCACTTCCCTCTCATCCTACCATGCCTGTCTAGAATTACTTATAAGAGACTGGTGACCTTACTGCTTATTAGCACATATCTGAGAGTAGCAGGCAGAGGAGAGTGTAGTGGAGCTGGCCATGTTTTGGTTTTTGCCAGTTGGGTGTTTTAGTAGAGCCCAAAAGCTGGAATCTGGTAGCTTATGGTTATCAGAGGTACTATCCTCTAAGAAGTCTCATCTGCCTACATGATAGCCCTGCACACTTCATTATTATGAAGGCTTCTGTTGACTATCATTTATCTAAAGAGAAGATTCTTTTCTTTTTTCCCCTAGAAGCTTCAATAGATCCTCCTGAGTTGCATACATAAGAATTATTCAGTTAAAAAAAAAAAAAAAAAAGAAAGTAGAGGTCTTCTTGTACAAATAAAAACATACGTGAAATGTCAATATATAAAACAAAGTAAAACTTTTCACAGATGCAGGGCTTCCAGATGCTGGAGTCAGAAGGACCCCTTGACACTTAACCCCCCTCACTGAAACACCTTTGTTGAATAGACACTCTCTGGAAGACACTGAACATATCACTCCAGCCTCCTTGTTTTTCAGGAATGACAGTGTATCTAGACAGTCCCGCATGCCATATAGCCGTCTTACTTCACTCTCATTTATCTCCTTTCTGACTAGTATGCACAACATCTGGGATCAAAAACCAAGCTGCATCTGTTCTTATCTGTGATGGTTTCACATCTGCTGCCTTATATACCATGAGCCAGTGAAATACTAAATGTCACAAAATGAAGGACTTTGTGCTTCCTCAGTACCATGAATTGTGGGATTCTGAATTGGTTTGATTTATCTGCAGCCATACAAATCTAGCCTTCGGAGAGCCCAGAATATGCTCACCTTTAGACTTTCCCAGCAAATGAGGCTGTAGTAGTGGGAGCCTGAGCCTCTTGTGCAAAAGGCATGTGGCTTGTAATGCAGCTCCCTCAACTAACCATGACCATTGCTCTCTGAGGAACAGAAAAAAAGAATGATTTTGTACATTACCCAGATTTTTTCCTTGTTAGAATGGGATTGATGTTGTCTTGCAGCTCTCTACATTGTAAGTAGAAACAGGACTCGCTGCCCAGGTGGTTGTAATAGGAAACCAAAGTTTCAAATACTCCCAGAGGCAGGAGCATCAGAGAACAAGCTCCACTGTCTTGCTTCACACATGTGCCTCTCCTCAGTAGACACTGGCAGCAACTGGTCTACCATGGTCCCTGGGAACTCCTTAGGGAGCACATGTGTGAGATGAGAGAAAGGAAAGGACAGCATTTCCAAAACATTTACTAAATGCGTGTATGAATTTAGATATCTTCTTTCTTTAGCGTGTTTCAGATTTCCCTGTATTTCAGAATTCTTTGCCATATAACCTTGAAAATCAAGTCTAGATACCTGCTTCTGAGTAATCATAAGCAGCAGTTCTGCGTGATATTCTAAAGTAAATATTTAGATCAGAAAGGAAAACAAGACTAACATCTAGGCCAGAAACAAAAACAGTTCCCTGAACAATTGAGCCAAGGAGGAGGTTGAGCATAAATGTAGCTAGAAATTGTCTAACCAGCAGATTTTTTTGATTAAATGCAAAAAATATCTTACCTCTTAAATAAGATGAACAAATTCCAAACCAGTGACAAAGTTATGACCCCCTCTGGGTCTCAGTCCTCTTGTGGGCAAAGTAGTGTGGATACTTTTAGGAATTCTGGAATGTATATATGATTTGACATGTAGAAAGATTTAGCACATTTGAGGTGGCCTTCAGCACCCTTTCTCTTGCTTTATTTAGGATTTAATCAGCTAATCAGTAACTAGGACTAGATTCTTAAATGTTTTATGAGTTCTTTTTCCCAAGGAAAAATGCAGAAATAATTATCTTCTAACTATTTACTAAATACTTAAACTGTTAAAGTAGAAAAATTTACCAGAGCAAGTTATTCATTACTCAAGAATTTGCTGAGATCTGACTTATGCATAGTATGGTGATGGAGAAACACAGAGGGTCCCCGATAGGCTGGTCCTTGTCCTCAAGTAGTTCCCATGGTTTAAGAGAAATAAGATACCCAATTCTAAGATGAAAAGCTCTAAGTGCCTTAAGAGTGTCACAAAGTGCTTTTTCACTTGAGAAAAGAGCAATTACTTCTGGCTAAGAGAGATGAAGGAAGCTTTCATGACTTTGGCACTTAAGCTGGGACTAGAAGAATGGAAAGAATTTGAACACATAGAAATGAGAAAGACAGTGCTGGACGAACAGTAAAAACAAGATGCAGAGGTAAGAAAAGCCATGCACAAAGAATAGGAAGGGTTTGGCTAGTATATGGAGTAAGGTCGAGCAATGGACACCTGATACATAAGCACATGTGATATATTCTTTCATTTTTGCAACTATATTATTTGGATGTAGTCTTCCCATTTTTAACAGATGAGGAAACTGAGGATAGAGGGGTTCAGCAACTAAGGGGTTCAATATTTAAGGATATTCAGTGAATGAAACTGACTTCTACTCAAATAAGAAGAGGTCTGGACCTACAGATAGAAGAGGCATATAAACTAAGTTTAAAAAAAGAGAGATATTAGAGCTGGTCTAAAGAACCTGAATCATACACTAATCCAGGATTAGCAAAGACCCTGAGCAAAATCTGGCCTACAAGCTGAATTTGTTAAGGAAGTTTGTTAAAACGCACCATTGTGTGGTCATTCATATTTTTTTTTTTTTTGTGGCTGCTTTCACATTACAGTGCAGTTGAGCTGTTGCCAAAGAGTGGCCCAAAAAGCTTAAAATAGTTCTCTCGGCCCTTTGAAGAAAACATCTGTTGACACCAGCTACAGTTTATTGGAAGTCACTGAAAGCATGGGGGAAGTGTGATGGTCATAGAATCCTGCACTACTCATCGAGATCATCTTATTCTGTATGATGGATTAGAAAGAACTAGATCATTTCAGACCAATTTAGTTATCCAAGATCTCAGTTCTTTCACTCCTTCCCCAGAGTCTTCTAGCTATAACTTTAAGGCTTTGCATCCAGGGGTATAACAAAAATGAGCCACGTATGCCAGATATATGTAGAGCATGGTGATACAGAAACCAGCAACTGTGAGGCGTAGTGGCTGTGCTTGTGATCCTAGCACTCTGGAAGGCTACAGCAGGCAAATCACAAGCTTGAGGCCAGTCTAAACCAAGCAGTATTAAGACTTTCTCAAGATAAAAGGTAAAAATGGCTGGGAATTTAGCACAGTAAGAATGCCCTGGATTCCATCCCCAGTTCTACCAAAGCAGTAAAGGAACGAATAAATGAATGAATGAATGAATGAATGAAGAATGAATGAATAAATGCCAGCTAACGGTGCCGTGACAGCCTCGGGGAATGCACACAGTAAGGGCTGATGGGAGAGACCACCACCCTGTGTGCTCCTGCCCTCTGCTTGCCCTGCACTGCAGGCCCCCTGACGTTACCCTGACTTTCAGTTTGGGAGGCCACAAATACAATTCTGATATGAAATTTCTGTTTACAAATAGGGCCAACTAAATTCAAGCTTATTGAAGCCTCCCATGCCTGATCAAAGCCAAGTTTAAATTTACTTAAACTCTCTGAGTTTCATCAAACCACGACCCTCCAGCTCGCAGTAGTTTCCCACATAATTGCCAGAATGCTGATTTTGAGTGAGTTCAACCAAACTACTGTCTTCAGCATACATCCTTTACCCGCCATTTTTAAAGAATATTTTCAAAAGATAGATGGAAAGACAGTTTGACCAAACTTGGGTCAAGGCAATATTAAAGATCTACTTATAAGTACTGTCATACTAATCCATATAAGTGACAAAGTTAAGATTGTCAGTATATTTAAGCATTTGTTTGTTACAGGTATGATATAAAAATGAAAAAGATGAAAAAGCATACTTCTAAACATGATGTTGGCTGTAATGTTGAGAAAATACACAGAATGTAGTGAGAATTTGCTGGTTTGTACTTGCAGGTCTGTCTTGGGTCTCAGTGATGTTGTATTCATATGAAATTAAGGGAATTTATACTATGATAGGCTTGAATATTTTCTCCATGATTTGTATAGTCTAGCGATTAATCACTCATAATCGTTTATTCATTTAATGTTTATCATTCACTTACATCTTAGTCGCCACTGGGACAAAATATTTGACACCAGCAATTTAAAGACAGAACAGGTTGGTTATTTTGGCCCATAGTTGTAGTCCATAGTCCTCTAGCTCCAAGGAAAAACAGCATAGCATAGGGGCCTGGCTATGGAAAAGGTGCTCAACTCATAGCAGCCAGGAAGCAGAGAAAGCAAAGGAAGGAAGTAATCAGAGAGGAAGACACACCTTTCCAGGTCATGCAGGCAGTGACCATCTCTGAGCAGACCCCACTTCCTGATCGCACTTTCAGTTTTGAATTCATCAGTGGAGGAAGCCCCACCCATGACACTGTCACCTTCCACAAGCATGGAAATTTGGGGGGACATGTTAGATCTAAGCCATAATAATTACTGTATTACAAGGCATATCACATATTTTACAAGAATCTAAGAAAAGAAAAGGTGTATAGTCATATCCAGTGCTTTTGAGAAGCTCTAGGCTAATATGAAAGGCAGGTGCCTAAAAGCAGTCATCACACAGCAAGAGATAGTAACTTTATAAGTAGGTATATAGAAAAGAGAGAAGGAAGTAGCAATCTATGCAATGAAACTTAACTTTATTTAAGTAATAAGTATGACATGGTGGGAAGAAAGGGGTGGAAACTGTTCTACTTTTTAAAAAATGATTTTATTCATACATTTAATATATACATTATGATCACAATCGACATTGAGAATTTGTACCAGTACATGGCATGACTTAATTCTCATTTTTTCCCATTGCCCTACCCATACAACAACCCCCTCACCCCCTTTATACATAAGCTTTGTTTCCTTTTTATAACCATCACATTTTTTCTTTTCCTTCTTTTCTTATACCTATCCCCTTTTCCCTTGAATATTTTCTATTTTACAATATCCATGATACATTTTAGAATGCATTTACATCTTCAGTTTCTTATACTGAATTTTAAACACTGTTAGCTATTCACTTATGATTATGTCCTCAAGATATATCCATTTGAGTATAGATGACTCAAACTCATCAATCTTTATGGGAGAGTAATACTCTGTTTTATTTTTTTTAAATCACATCTTCTTTATCCAGTCTGTAGCTGATGGATATTTGGGTTTTTTTGAAGACTTTACTATCACAAACTGAGCTGGATAAATATAGGTGCATATATGCGACTGTGATATAAATCTTTTAATTCTTTCATGTTTATACCTAGCAAGGGAATAGTAGGGTTAAATGGGACCTTTAATCCTCATTTTTTGAGGAATCTCCACACTGATCTCCACCATGATTGCACCATTCTACATTGCCACCAATGGTGGAGAAGGGCTTTTTTCTCTATGCATCTCTGCCAGCATTTGTTGTTGGTTAATTTCAAGATATCAACAGTTCTTTGTGGAGTGAGATAAAATCTCAGTATTGTTTTCATCTGCATCTCTCAGATAACCAGTGATGTAAAGCATCTCTTCATGTGTTTCTTAACTGCTTTTACTTCTTCTTCTGAAAAGAACCTGTTCATTTCTGATGCCCATTTTTTAATTGGGTCTTTAAATTTTAGAGGGTAGGGCTAATATTTTAAGCTCTTTATATACTCTAGATAGTAACCCTTTGTCTGAGAAATAGCTGGTAAGTTTTTTCCTCAGTTTGTAGGTTATCTTTTTGCTCTGTTGGTGGTTTCTCTTACTGTGCAGAAGCTTTTTAATAAGATAAGATTCCAGTTGATTCCTTCCGCTAGTTCTTGTGCTGTTGAAGTTTTGTTCATAAAGTCTTTCCCTAAGCCACTGTCTCCAAGAAGTCTACCTAACCTATTTTCCAGCAAGTTTAGTGTTTCTATTTTAATACTTAGGTCTGTAATTCACATTGATTTCAGTTTAGTGCATGATGAAATAGGTCTAGCTTTAGTTTTTGGCAGGTTGAAACCCAGTTTTTCCAGCACCATTTGTTAAAGAGGCTATCTTTCCTCCCTTAAAGATATTTATTTAGCTCCTGTGTCAGAGACAAGATGGATTAGTATACCTGGAGTTGTTTCTGAATGTTCTAATCTGTCCCACTGGTCCTTAGGTTTGTTACTTTGCTATTACCATGCTGTTTTTATCTTAGTTGCTCTATAGTATAGTCTCAAGTAGGGGATCACAATATACCCTAGTATGTCCTTGTTGCCTAGAATTGCTTTTGCTATTCCAGGTCTCTTGTGGTTCCAGAAGAATTTTTGGATTATTTTCTCTGGCTCTGTGAAATATACTGTTGGGATTTCAATCGGAATTGCATTGAATATATACAGTCATTATGGGAGTATAGGCATTTTGATGATATTGGTTCTTCCTACCCAGGAACAAGGGATGTCTTTCCATTTTCTGATATCCTCTTCAGTCTCCTTTTTCAGAGTGCTATAGTTTCAGAGTAGAGGTCTTTCACTTCCTTTGTTAGATTGATTCCCAGATACTCATTCTTTGGGATGCTGTTGTGAAAGGGATTGACTCTCCAATTTCGTTCTCAATGAGTCTGTTGTTTGTGTATACAAAGGCTATTGATATTTGAACACTGACCTTGTATCTAGTTAAGCTACTAAATTTGCTGATTAAGTCTAACAGTCTTTTTATTGAGTTTTTAGGATCTTCTATATAGAGTATCATGCCATCAGCAAACAATGCAGTCTAACTTCTTCCTTTCCTATCTTTATTCCTTTTATTTCTTTCTCTTGTCTAATTGATGTGGCTAGGGTTTTCTGCACTATATTGAACAGGAGTGGTGCTAGTGAACATCCTTGTCTTGTTCGCTTGCAAGACAGGCGCCGGAACCACTGAGCTAACTCTCCGGCCCAGCCATATGTTTTCTGTCCTTGAGTTAATAGTATATTACTTTTATTGATTTACCTATTTTGAACCATCTTTGAATCCCTGAGATGAGTCAGGGTGTAGGATCTTGGTCAGAGTGTAGGATCTTCTTGATGATCCTCTGTATTCTGTTTGCCAGTATCTTATTAAGGATGTTTGCCTCTATGTTCATTAGGCATATTGGTCTGTAGTTCTCTTTTTTGGTTGGGTCTTTCTCTGCTTTTCAAATCCAAGTAATGATGATTCATTCTAGGAATGAATTTCCACATATGCTTCCCTTTAGATTTCATTAAAGAGTTTGAGAAGTACTGGCATTAACTCTTATTTAAAGTTTTATAGAATTCAACAGTAAAGCCATGAGGACCAGGACTTTTCTTTGCTGATGTTTGTTTGTTTTTTTGATTACATTTTCAATTTCACAAACTGATATTGGGGTGTTTGCCACTTTTATATCTTCTCTGTTCAACTTTGGAAATTCATATGTGTCTAGGAACTTATCCATTTCTTCTGTGTTTTCCATATGATTGGAGTACAGATTTTTGAGGTAGGTGTTTATTATCCTCTGGACTTCTGCTGGATCTGTGGTGATTTCTCCATTTTCATTCCTGATTACATGGATTTGAGCTTTTTCTTTCCTTTGTTTGATAAAATTAGGGTTTTGTCAAGTTTGTCTATCCTTTCAAAGAACTAACTCTTCAGTTTATTCATTTGTGCATTGTAATCTTAGTCTCCATTGCATTAATTTCTGCTCTAATTCCCTAAAATATGAGCTTTGGATTTGTCTTCTTTCTCTTTCTCTCAAACCTTGAGGTTCAGCATTAGGTTGTTTATTTGAGCTCACTCTGTTTTCCTGGTGTGCACATTCACTGATATGAATTTCCCTTGTAGAACTGCTTTCATTGTGTCCCATAAATTCTTGTATTTTATATTGATATCATTTAATTGTAGAAAATGTTTAATTTTTTTTTTCAATTTCTCTGTGCCCAATTGGTTGTTCAGCACAGTGCTGTTCAATTTTCATATGTTTGTGAGGCTCTTGGAATTTCTTTTGCTATTTATCTCCAATTTCAAAGCACTATGGTCTGACAGTGTACAGGAGATAACTTCAATTCCTTTTCATTTACTTAGACATGCTCTATTCCTTTTAACATGCTTAACATGCTCCTATTCCTTTTCACTTAATGGAAGCATGCTTAATATGCTTCTATTCCATTTCATTTACTTAAACCTGTGGTCTGTTTTGGAGAGTGACTGCTGAGCAGCTGAGAAGGATGTATATTTTGACTTTGTGGGGTGAAATGCTCTGAACACATCTATTAAGTCCATTGTTCGCAAGTTTGGTTGAGTTCAATTATTTCATTATTGATTTTTTTTATCCAGTTGATCTGTCTATTTTCAACAGTGGGGTATTGAAGTCCTCTGCTACTATTGTATTTGTGCTTATGTTGCTTTTTATATTTGTTTAATATAGTTGTTTAAGTAATATTTGTTTTATATAGTTGAGTGCACTAGAATTTGGTGCATATATATTATTAAATGCCATCTCTTTCTCTTGGATTGTTCCCTGTATGAAGATGTAGTGTCCTTTGTCTCTCTTAGTCAGTTTAGGTTTGAAATCTACTTTGTCTGCAAATTGGATAGCTACTTCTGCTTTTTTGTAGTTTCCTAGCACATGGAGAACTGTTCTCCATCCTTTTACTTTAAGTCTATGGCTTTCTTTGTGAATTTGGTGTATTTCTTGTATTCAGCATATTGTAGGAACTTGCTTCTAAATCCATTCTGCCAGTCTGCATCTTTTAACTGGCACACTGAGGCTTATTATTGAGATGTACTGATTTAGCTCTGTTATGTTGTTCTCCTGTTCCTGGCTGTTTTGTTCTTTGCTTTTGCTCCTTTCCACTCAATTTCTTGCCTTTCCCAGTGAGTTCACCCTGCTGTGTCTCATGGGTTTGTGATGGTCATTAATTTTTTTCCACAAGATATTCTTTAGAATTATTTGGTGTGCACATTTTGTATCTGTGAAGATTTTCAGTTGTGCTTTGTCATGGGAATATCTTATTTCCCCATTGATTTTGAAGGATAGTTTTGCAGGATAGATCAGTCTGAGTTGGAATTTGTTTTTCTCTAAGGCTTCAGACTCTTCATTCCAGGCTTTCCTTGCCTTGAGTGTTCATGTTAAAAAGTCTGCAGTCATCCTGATGGGCTTCTCTTTGTAGGGGTTTGTTTGTTTGTTTGTTTTCTCTAAAGAATTTCAATATTTCTGTTCGATATCTGGGATCTTGATAATTATATGCCTAGGTGTAGTTTTTTTTTATCATAGCTACTTGAAGTGCTATATCCTTCATTTATCTCTGTCAAGTTATTTTCCTCTTCCTGTGACATATTCTGCCATCGTACTGTGAACAGTTTTTTATCTTATGCCCTGTCTCCTGTTTCCTCAGTGACTCCAATCATTCTTTTTCTTCTTTATATCACCTAGGAACTGTTGGATTGATTTCTCATGGTCTCTTGCCATTTTCTATAAATGACTGCTTTCCTGTTCATTGACTGCAGTCCTATCTTCTAAGTCTGAATTCAGTCCTCACATTCATTCATCCTATTTCACAAACTTCCGTCAGAGTTTTTAATCACCTGGAACTCTGTTTGAAGCTGTTTAACAGGTTCCATTGCTTGTGTTATCTGAGATTGGAGCAGGTTCTTGATTTCTTCCTTTGTGTCATTAATTATATCTTTCATTATTGAATATATCTCTGTTTTTACTTCAGAGATTCTTTCTTTCTTTCTTTCTTTTTTCTTTTTTAGATTTTTTTGAGACAGGGTCTCGCTTTGTGGTTCAGGCTGGCCCTGAGCTCAAATCAGCCTCAAACTCACATCACAGCAATCCTCCTGCCTCTGCCTCCCGAGTGCAGGGATTACAGGTGTGAGCCACCACACCCGGCACTGTGGTATGTGGTACTGGTTGCTGCTGGATGTGAGTCTCCACACCCAGTATGGTATGTGGTTACCGGGGATCAAACTCAGGCCCTTGCGCTTGCAAGACAGGCGCCAGAACCACTGAGCTAACTCCCTGGCCCCAGAGATTATTTCTGATTTCCATTTTAGTAGGTCTTTTTTTTTTAACTGTCTCAGAGTCCTGGTAAATAAATTTCAGTTTGCTCTATTTCTCTTTTCCCTGAATTCCCCTGTAGTAATGATCTTCGTATCTATGTTTTTGAATTTTTTCTCATTTTTATTCCTGTGTTATTGCTGATGTTATTGGTTTAATTCCTTGCCTGCTGTCTGGACAATATTTTTTGCAAGTCTCTTTCTTCCTAATATTTGGAACCCTTAGGAGATGACCTCTTCCTGAGTTATCCTCCTTGGATCTATAATGACCCTTAAGTATTCTCAATTCTGGCACACCATAGCAGGTATTTGAACAGAACAATCACATTATCTTTGTTGACATAATACAGTCAGTATCATCAACAGTATGAAACACAGCACAAGAAATGATAAGCTTTGGCAACTATCCTCTTGATACCTTTAACCTCATGATTTCCATCTATGATCATAAGCCAAAATTTAGAATTAATCAGAAATGTGTTTACAACATACATGTTCTTAAAAATACCAGCACTACCCTTTGGGAATAACAAGTCACTGGGGAGTTGAGGTGGTGGAGAGGTAGAAGGAGAGTGAAAGATTAGAAACAGGATTAGGGGATCTGTAAAGATGATATATATCTTGGGGACCCTATAGATGGTAGAGGACAAAAGAGACATAAGGAACAAATATAAGACAGAAAGGACTAAGAACAGCGGGAGGACTAGCAGCTTTATTCAGCCTCCTATAATAATTCAGAAAGAAGAAAATTAAAGAAGACTGAAATGCATTAACTTCTAGGAACTGACTCTGATTGGAGGTCAGGCAAGTCTGAGAGAACAAGAAGAGAACAGGGGTACTAGCAGCAGCAGGCAAACAGAAGAATGTTTTTCTCTTCTGCAAAAATAAGAGCAGTTGAGAGGAGAAAAATCCTGATTTGGACAGATTGAGCAATGGCAGAGTAGAGAAATGAAAAAAGAAAGAAAAAGAATAACAAAAGCAACAACAAAACAAAGCCAAAGACACTACCAAAAAGGGCATGGATCTATTGTCTCCTGTAGATGGCATGGTCAGTAGCTGGCAGTAGCACACAGATCAAAGTTAATTAGTCACAGGGTGACAGCCATCATCGCATGTTCAAGTTCTGAATATAATGCCTGAGTTGAGCCTAATGAACTCCTGCAAGCTTGAACTCGGCAAAAGTCCAGGATCTTGCAAGGGGAACTGACTCCACCAACTCACCAATGGCTGTAGTGAACAGGATTCCCTCACTCTTTCAAGTGAGTGCTTTTTTTGCCTTGGTGGACTGTGCAGTGAAATGCACTGAAAGCCTCTGTCTAGGTTCCAGCACTGCTGATGTAGTTATTCCGTGTCCACAGACAGCCTCCCTGGAGGCTGTTCCCCATGCAAGAGTCATATCCACAAGGAAGTGGAGATTCTGCGACCTTCTGATCTTGTCCCAGTTGCAGAATACTCTGGACCATAGGCTGTTAAATGGCACCCGGAGACCTTCTTCCCAGGGTATCAGCAGCTGCACTCCTTACCCAGTCTCTGTTCTACTTTTTAAACAGAATATCCGTAAGTGTTCTAGAAAATCTCAAGTAGGAACAATGTAACTGTCTCATTTTGCAAAAACTAAAAATTTTAAGACAGTGACAGCAAAGCAATAAATCCCTTGCAATAAATTCCATCTCACTTGAACAAGTTGCCTGCTGCCTCTCAGGCTCCTTATTGTCAAGAAACACAAGGAGTACTTTGGAAAAATAGTCATTCTAATTAATTTTGGTATGGATTGAAAATGGTTTTAAACTCAGGTATGTACATATGCATATACATACATATATATATATATATACATACATATATATATACATACATATATATATACATACATATATATATATACATATATATCAATTTAATAAGGAACAATTGTTATTTTTATTATCAGGAAAGCAAGATACATTTAAAAAAATCATTTCCTCAGAAGTTCAACAGTATTTGAAGCTCAAATTCATTTGTAATACTTACCTCTGGGAAACTTAGAAAAACATGGGAAAGAACTATAGACATAACCTTTGTTTTGCATGTTTAACAGTTTGTCATGTTCAGTTGAAAAAATTTTGATAACAGGTCAGCTTCTCTATATGACTTGTAGAAACTGTTCAGATTGGAAAATTGAGGGAGCTCTTTGGTTTGATAACCTCAGGCTAGTTGATTTGGTGGGCTCTTAGGACACATTTGAATGACATTACTACAGGATTGTTATTAGCTAATGGTTCCACATGTCTAAACTATAGTCAGGAACTATTCCTGTGGTTTCTTAAAGTTTCTTTACCGCTTTGGTAAAAGATTATCCTGTGCTAAGCACTTGCTAGATGACAGGCATGTTAGATGATACTCATATGTCAGTTAACTTAAATCTCACTATGATACTTTAAGTTCATATTCACCTCCATTTTAGACAATGAAATGAACATTTAGAGAAGCTAGCTAGTTTACCACAAGTCTTCTAAGAACTGGCAGAGGGGAAATTAGAATCAACTCTAGCTGATACTGAAGCTACTCACTACTTATTGTGCCTTCTTGCTTTGCTTTTTCAAGAGTTCCTTGTGAAAGGGAAACATAAACCTAAGTGAAAATACTTGAAGAGACCAGGATAGAATTGGTGAGGTCATAGTTGGACTCAGAATTATCAGTGCAGAGGAACCACGGAGAATAAGAAAAGGTCTGCGGTGGCAACAGGACTGAGGATTAACCCGTACACCTTCCTTCTGCATCCCCAATGGCCACCACTGCCCAGGACATTCAGAAAACCACAGAGTGGCCACAGGTCCTATAGGTCAATCAGGGATTGGGAAGGTAATAAACAAAACCCTTGGGCTAAGACAAGTTCTGAAAGAAGGGCAGATGTGATGGTAAAAAGGAACTACTAAAGTGAAAGAATTCCAAAAGTTCCAAGAGTTCACCAGAAAGTTTCACTGAAATTAGGTGAGCTAAGAGAGCGTAATATTTAACCATTCTTTTGAAATTAGTTATAAAGGGCTGCTAGTAGGATGCTCACTTTGTAAAGAAGTCTGGCTGGAAAGAAGCCAAGAAGAAGGCAGGCTGAGGCTTCACAGACAGCATCGTCACCTTGGTTGACAAATACCTTCATGGCCGGAGTCCCCGTTATAGTCTGATCTGAATTTGAACTGTTCAATGTGTGCTTTTCCTGTTTAAATACAGTGCCAGTGGATGCTGCAAACCAAAAAGTTTGGTAAGCACTGTGGTGCAGACACTCAGACCTTAACAATATTAGAAAACATTCATTCTCAGGGCAGCTTTACAAATGTATTTCTTCTTGAGTTACATAAAACATTACTCATCTTTGTCTCCTTTTTATTTATTTTCTGGTGCACCAGACAGCATGTTGAATTCATTGTAACTGAGTTCTGCATGTAGGCAGGGAGATTGGATTACAAATGTGCGTTTTAAGCAAACTGAACAAAACAGCTAAGAGCCACGCCACACAGCCATTTGTACATGCTACAAGTATGTGATTAATATTTAAGGAAAAATTGTCATTGACCTTCTGAAGGAAAGGCATGCTAGTTTTTAAATGGCCATGGGTTGGTAGATCATTAAACAATGGAGGTTTTTTAAAACATTTTGAGGGACTTTAAGAATAAAAAACTATAGAAGATACTATAATACATCATGTTCTCATAACCTAGAATTATACCTATTAATACAATTATGCATTCTTTAAGAATTTTAGCTTGACATGGTGGCTCACACCTGTAATCCCAGCACTCGGAAGGCAGAGGCGGGAGGATTGATGTGAGTTCAAGGCTGGCCTGGACTACATAGTGAGTTCGGGGCCATTCTGAACTACAAAGCAAGGCTGTCTCAAAAAAATTTTTTTAATTAAATGTTAAACATTATAGATACTCTAGATTAAAATGAAATTCTGTTTGAGATATTACCACAATCCTATTCTCTTCCTCTATCTTTCTAACAATAATCTCTAGCATGAAAATAGTTATTGTTTTAGTTTTTGATTCTATGATAAAATTTATTTAAAGGAGGAAAAGTTTACGTTGGTTCAAAACTTTGGAGATTTTGATCCATAGTCACTTGGAGAGAAAGACAGACAAACAAAGTAGACCCTACCTCCTACTAATCTATTCATCTGTGAATCTGTTGGTGATTAACCCATTGATGATTTGGTCCCACCTCCGAAAACTGAAGCACTGAGCAAAGTCTTCACCACACCCTCTTTTTTTTTTTTTTTTTTTTTTTTGAGACAGGGTCTTGCTTTGTGGTTCAGGCTGGCCCTGAGCTCAGCCTCAAACTCACATCACAGCAATCCTCCTGCCTCTGCCTCCCGAGTACTGGGATTACAGGCATGAGCCACCACGCCCAGCACTATGGTATGTGGTACTGATTGCTGCTGGGTGTGAGTCTCCACGCCCAGTATGGTATGTGGTTACCAGGGATTGAACCCAGGTACTTGCTCTTGCAAGACAGGCACCGGAACCACCAAGCTAAATCCCCGGCCCACCACACCCTCTTTTGAGAGACATTCCGTATCCAAAGCAGTTCTCTTTCCAGGCTGTTCTCAATGTGTGTACGTACACCTGTATATATGTATCAGCATAGGTAGAAGTTTGTGTGTGTACACACAAACACATCTATGAACAGTATGCTTTATGGCTGCTATTTAAAAACCTGCATACAACATATCCTATTGAATGCACATTAATAATAGCAGCTAACATTTATTGACTGGTTATCTTGTGTCTGTTGTAGCTTTACAAGCTACAGCCTTTCAAGGAACTTGGGATATAGCAAGCATTGTTATGAAGAACCCCAATTTTAGGAAATCAAGGCACACAGAAAGGGCACTTGCACAGGGTTACACTGTTAGTGAGTGATGGGGCTGAGCATCAATTCCCTGACTGGGACGTTGGATGGCCTCTTCCTTTGTCACTCTGCAGGCCTTCTGGCTATCTCAAAAGCATGATTCTGATACCTGTGATCACTGAACTCATAGATGCACTTCATTTCTCCTTTAATCCTTACTTTGCACATGCTTCCTTTCTATCCAAACTGAAAACTTTTCAGATCTTTTGTCTTTACGTTTTTGTTCCCAGTGCTTATTTTAAATTTGGCTAAAAGTAGCCAGAAGTACCTATGCCACAAATTAAACATTGGGCTGCCTTGAAATTTCCTGTCTGATTAATTAGTCCGCCATCTTTAAATTCAATCACATAGAAAATCTTAATATGGACCAAATATACAAGTGCTTTGCCAGCTTGAAAAATAACTATCTGCTAATGTACTTTCCAACAGAATCCTCATTCATACCTCATGAGTGTGGCCTTTACTGTCTACACTCTGTGTCAGCATGCTAGTCTTCTGAGCTCTGATCAGAATTGCCCACAAAGCTCTTACAGCATTCTAGGGCTTCTTTCACTGATATCTCCAAACCTTTGCAAACTACTTCTGCAAACCAGTTCCAAAGGTTTTGGAATCACATGGTCAGGTGTAGTCTCAATAATGACTCTATCTTTCTGGTACCGATTTTCTGTAGTAGCTGATTGTCCTACTCTTAGAACAAAGTACCTGACATACATAACATAAAGAAGGAAGAATTTATTTTGGTCTATAGTTTCAGAGGTTACAAACCATGCTTTGCTAACTCCAAGGCATGAAGAGCATGGTGGAGGAAATTGCTCAACCTCTGTCAGCCAGGAAGCAGAAAGACAGGAAACAACCAGAGCAGGAGGTATCAAATCAGCCAATGGAAAAATTTTAGGTTGGCAAAAAATAAGTATTCAAGGACACATCCTTAAAGTCTTATCTTCTCTGGTCCCCACCTCCTAACCATATTCAGCTATGAACTCATCAATGAATACTCCACTGGTAAATATAGCATTTCCATGATCCAATCAGCTTCCAAAAGCCCCACTGATGAATGCAAGAGCCTTATGGGAACATTTTATATTTCAACCATAACATATATTTAGTCTATATTTACTATCTTTAGAAACTGCAGTCCTTTCTGGAGTTTGAAGGTGCCAATTTCTCTACTTCTTTATTTCTAACACCTTGTGCACCTCATTTTCCTGATGACTAATGATGTCCAGTTTCTTTTCATGTACTTGTTGAACATTTCTATCTTTTGATTTTT
The DNA here is from genome assembly GCA_004026965.1 of Petromus typicus. Lineage (NCBI taxonomy): Eukaryota > Metazoa > Chordata > Mammalia > Rodentia > Petromuridae > Petromus > Petromus typicus. The sequence goes on along the minus strand of PVIR01009498.1, from coordinate 22,776 downwards.
GGAGAAACAGCTATTTAAAGATTTTGCCTGTTATGAGAAAAAAATTCATCTTTTTTTTGAGTAATATTCTTTGTGTGCTCTGGATATAAGACACTCATCAGACAGGTAACATAATTTCTCCCATTCTGCAGGTTGTCTTTTCATTTGATTAATGTGAGTGGTTAAATTTTAATGTTTATAGTTTTGTGTGTTTGCTCCAAACTGCAATGTGAAAGGTTGTCTTGATATTATGTGCTGGGCAGGAAATTAGCCTGATAGCATCGATATGAAAAATGCTATGAGTACATAGTATGCCATTTATCAGAAATGACTACATTTTTTTTCACAAAAATAGACTTCTCATGGTCATCTTCATGAGCAAATCAGCCAATGGAAAAATTTTAGGTTGGCAAAGAATAAGAGAGTTACCTAGTGTGGAATTTAATAATGGAGAGCTTTGAAAAACTACATTTATACATTATGTAGTTATGTTATGTATGCCATAATAATATTTTGGTCAACACCAGACCACATATTGGCAGTGGTCTTGTATAATTCTGGTGGACCTGAAAAATGCCTTTTGCCTGGTATTTTCACTATGTCTTTTCTGTGCTTTGGCATGTGTAGGTGCACAGATACTTAACCATTGTGTTGTTTCTCATATTTGGTACAGCACCATGTAAAGGCTTATATCCTCGTCCTCTGACAAGCTTCACCATTTTGCTTTTACACAAGTGTACACCACGATGGTTGCTGTGGCAAAGTCAACTAACAATTTGTCTCTCCGGTACATCATGATTGTTAAATGATGTACAACTCTAATTTCAAAATACTAGTTCAGAAGCCTGTGGACTTCTATTTAACCTGACTTTTCCTGTGTTCTTCTTTTGCCTCTTCCTTCCTCCCGCACTTTACTTCCCTGTTTCTGTTTCAGACTGAAAATGGCTCAAGCGTCAGTCAGCAAACTGACTTCAGAGAAGAAAGTGGAAACAAAAAAAATCAATCCCACTGCTAGTCTGGTAAGCTGCATTTTTCAACATAGCCTCCAGATTTTTTCATTATACCTGAGGTACTTCCAAAATGTCTGAATTTAAAGAAAGAGCACTCAGGGATGAAATGTAATGTTTAGACCCTCAGTTCTTATGCAGAGTAGCATATGATAAAAAATAATATGTGGGAAGAAAGAACCAAAACATGGTTTCATATGTCTGATAAGCCAAATGTCATCACTTGACATTTCACCTCCTTCCATACTCCACCTACTCCACGGTTTCCTGTGTCTTACGTATTTCTCTCCTAAAATGTGTGTGGGCTTATATTCATCAGTTCCTTTCCTTCATTTAGGGAAGGGGCAGGATATATCCCATTTTGGTGCTTGAGGAATTTGTGTTGTAAAATGCCATAGCCTGCCTGATGTCACTTGACAAGTACCAGGACTAGAATTCAAGCCACCCGACATCTTTTCCTATGCAAGAAACCAGCATTCGGGTTTTTCAGTCTTTTTAAGTCTGACAGAAAGTTCTCCTCCAAAGTGCTGCTTTCAATAAGGATCATGAAGAATCTCCACCCATATGTTATGGATGGCGGCACAGCTAAATAGTTAGGAACTAAGGATGTCAGGAAAGAGACTCCCTAGATGCAGAGCCTAGCTTTGCCATTTCATAGTCATGAAACCTTAGCAGAGTAACTTTGCTTCTTTCTCTTGAGTGGAAAAGAAAATGATGTTATCTTTTATTTAGGATTATTTTGAAGGAACTCTGAAAGTTCATATAAAGTGATTCACAGTTACTGAGAGCGCAGTAAATGTTCACTATTTTTCTCCTTAATATTAGTTCCACCAACTTTGAGGGGCCCAGAGAATGATGGAAATATCACTTTCTTCAGCTTGGTTTTCATGCTTAACCTTCTCTAACTGTGTCCCACAACATGTCTGATCTTTTCATATCATAAGGCTGTTTTTCTCTTATTTTGTTTCTTCTGAGTAGGAGAAGGCTTTAAATTGTCTGAAGATCCAAGTGAAGTCTAAACAATAAAATGATGTGATTGTCCACAGTGTCTATTCTAACACCTGGGCCGAGTTAGTGTCCGCTGTCTTGTTCCAGTGGACATAGGTGATATGCCCACGTGGAGGTGCATGCACTTCACTCTTCTGTGTATTTCTGAGCCATAGACTCAGTTCTGCTTTTTTTGAGACAGGGTCTCACTTTGTAGTTCAGGGCGGTCCTGAGCTCAGCCTTGAACTCACATCACAGAGATCCTCCTGCCTCTGTCTCCTGAGTGCTGGGATTATAGGTGTGAGTCTCCATGCCTGCCCCTGTGGTATGTGATGCTGATTGCTGGTGGGCGTGCGTCTCTACACCCAGCATTAAACTGTGTGGTACTGGGAATCAAACTCTGGCCCTTTCACTTGCAAGGCAGGTGCCAGAACCACTGAGCTAAATCCCCACCCCTCTGCTTCTTTTCCTCCTTCAGCAGTCTGTAGCCCTTTTCCTATGTCAGCTATGTGGTTCTCGATTCTGACTTTTGCAACCACTTGTTTATTATGGATAGAGAGAGTGGGGTCAATTGTGGTAGACAAAGTGGAAGCTGAATTTGCTATGATGCCTCATACAAGTTGACTTCCTCAGTGATCAAGCCCCTGATGCGAGGCCGTGTTAAGGTTGTTACATTGTATCTCTGAGGGTCATAGCAAGTCAGGAGAAAGCTTGTAACCTGATTTCTGACTCAATTTCACAGTCAAGGATGACTCCAATGCCATGATATGTATGGGAAAACTCATCAGTTTGAGTGCATATCCATCCAATTTAGCTATTTATTGCAGTACCATAGCACCTAGCTCATAACCAGCTGAAAGTCTATTCTCACAATGTTTCTCTCTGCACCTTCTCTTTTGGAAATGGTTCCCTTTCCCCTTTCCCCTCGAACCTCTGTTTGACCTTCCCAAGGAGCAGACATCCCCATCCCTACTTACTTTATTTCAGTAGAATTATGGAAGCAGTGAGAGTCCATGGTTTTGTTTTGCTTCTTTCCGAAAGACCTCTCTACCCTGCCACCTTAGCAAGCTGGTCAGGAGATCCAGAGAGCAGAGCAAATGATCTACCGAAAGATGAGAGCTTCTGCTGTTTTGCACAGAAAGAATCCGGCCACCCTCATTTTACATGGCTATTGTTCAGTCCTGCCAAGCTGTTCACTGTCAGAGACCCTCAACTTGGAAACAAGATTTTGCTTTTTTTCTTATATTAAGTCCCTAAAAACTATTTCTTGAGAATTTCCTAGGGCCAACAGTTGACCAGGGATGAGATAGGAGGCATTATTAAGTAACACTAGAGACTTACAGTCGTGTCATAAATGAGGGAGACAAAATAGACCAACTTGGCCTGGTGAAGATCATTGTTTTGGGTAGGTCCAGCTAGCTGACTGCTGGTCATTCACTTCTTGTTTCTTTGTTTCTGGGGGAGTAAGACTGATGGGCTAATAGAAGGAGCGAGTGACATGTTTTGAGGAAAGAAGGATGTATGTTCGATTCTAGGACATTTGACATAAATCCCCTCAGCATTCTAGATCAGAATTTGAAAAATATATCAAAATTTGAGAAAGACAAAAAAGAAAATAATGATAATTTCCTTTTTCTCCTTAACAGAAAGAAAGGTTGCGTCAGAAAGAAGCTAGTGTGACTACCAGTTAAGTGGACACACAAGAAAATGATGACGGTGCAGATGTAGAACCTGAATTCTCCTTCACAACCCCAGTGCTGCAGGAAAGTTTTACAAGATTTCTCATTAAATTTTTGCTTTGTGCAGCTCTTTCTGAGGGCATTTGCAGTGATGCCCTGTGTCTTCTATAAGAACTCCTTGATTAAGCCATGGGAGTAACGCCAAGCTATTTAAGGGAACATTGAGGAATATTTACTAATTGTTTCCTATAGCAAGTCCAAACTCTACTCCACTATAAGATGAGAAGAAATACCAAGATTAAAAAAAAAAAAAGAAAAAGAAAAAGAAATTTAAAGGTTAGATTTCAAGCTTTCTAACCCAAGTTTGATATGTATAACCCTGTTATAGAAAGGAAAAGTTCTTCTCTGACAGTGGCTTTGGGGGAGTTCAGGCCTTGGTTTTTCCATGATACAATTTTGATGATTATGCTTAATTTTTGTCCTTTTGCACCAAACTCTAGTAGCATATCTCAGGCCAAAAATGTTAATACCTATCTAAACTGTTTCATGAGAGGCTTAAAACTGTGTATTTTCTAGACAGGGGCAATGATTTGATTGTCATTGTTTGTAATGAAAAGGAAATAAAATGCACTTGTGTGTGGATGGACAGTTTATAAATAACCATAAGCTTCATCCTGAAAAATAAATTAAGATATGAATAGTTAGTATCAGTCATTAAGACAGGCTGATTCTTTTGTTTTTATCTCAGTTTCTTGTGGCTGTCCACTCACCCCCCCCCCCACCAATAAAAGCAGTAATATCTGAAAAGGGACAGCCTTGGGGTCAGGCCAACTTCTTGGACAAATGACCCCTTGTCAGAGCACCTTTGTGTTTTGGATCCGTGTTTTGTGAATGCGTAGCAAGTGCTGTGTTGACACGAACTCTGTTCTTCGTCACATTCTGAGACTTGAGGCTGGACCTCTCCCACTACCTGCAGCAGCAGTTTCCAGACTCAGGATTGGCTGCCTTATTTCATGACCTTGACTTACAGGGAAGTGAAGTAGGTTGCCAGAAGTGTTTGCTCTCAAAAAAATGCAATGTTAGGGAAAAGAAATTCTCTACAGCAAAATAAATAGCAAATGATTGCCTTAATATTAAAGTCTGAATGAATACCAGGTACAGCTTTTGTGATCCTGGCTTTTGAGTCTCAAAGGAAAATCATCTTCTACTTGTCATTGATATTTTTCCTCTCACACCAACATTCCCTGAATCTGTCTTATAAGGCAAAAGAAAGGACAGACAAGGAATTAAGAATATGATTGAAGACTGCCATTTATAGGTCTTGATGAGACAGAGGACCAATGCTGCTCCTCTATGGGTGAGGAAAAGTCTAGAGATGAATAAGAATCTTCAATCCTGATCCATCCTTGTGTGGCCTGGTCTTTGTTCTTCATATTCTTAACTTGCCAGGTGCTTGTGTGTCTTCCCAGGAAATCCCTGTCAAGCATCAGCCCCCTTAAGGACACTCCTATAATAGATTCTGCTAATCAAAGGACAATAACATTCTAATGCATTGCAAGCGTCATAAATCAAGGATGCACAGTCAGGATCAGATGAAGGCCCCACACCATACTCATGCAAGAGTTGACTGCCTTTCTTGATGGTGCAGAAGGAAGAATTGTTTGTTTTAATTCAAAATGACACTGACAAACAATAGACAAGGGTAAAAGGAACTTACATCACTGGAAAGGCTTGAAGTTACCTCGGAGCAAGAAGCTTTCCCTACAGCTTTCTCACACACTTTTTCTTCATTTACATTTAACTGATGAAAACAGAAAATTTTCCAACTTTGAGGGAATTCCCTTTAGAGCCATCCTGGGATTTGTGATATTCCTGCTAACATGGTGTATAAGAACAGTACCAGTTTGGCCCATCCAGTGAAAATAATCTGTGTGGTCAGCGCAGTCAGCTCCAGTCTAGACCTTTGACAGCACATATGGAAGGTCACAGGGGTGAGGAGAGTCAGTGGAATCAGCACCGTCCTTGTCAGGCCTCTAAGTAGGATGCTCCTGAAATGTCATGGAAAGTGCCAGTGTCGCCGTGCCCTTCAAGACCCTCGCAAGGAGCCAATGCAGGAAAATAACTGATGGAAACATTAATTTGAGAGTTTGACAAATATAGTCCATTTTGGATTTCATCCTAGTAAACAGTCTAAAATTATGCAGTAAAATGTCTGTTTCTAAGGGACACGTCTGTCTGCTGTGTTGGAGAAACAGTGAGGTTCGAAGGTCTCATGTCAACGTATTAAGACACCTTAGCAGAATCTCCATCCTTCCCTGCCCATTTGAACTGTATCATGTATCTAGAATGCTCCTCACCCAAGCCCACCACTTCTGACCTCACTTTTAACTTCAGTTCACACTAACAGTAGTTGCAAGAAATCCAGTCTGAAATGCAATTGAGTTTATATTAAATGTAGCAGATGTGTCTACATTTTTCACAGAGCAGTAACTGTCATAGTGCATGGTGGTTTGGACGCGTAAGCAAGCAGGACTGTGGGCTGCTCTAGGTGCAGTCTTCCCTGACCAGAAAGAATAGTGGTCAGATTGCCATCCTGTGTTTAAACAGGCATTCCCACAGGCCTTACTAGGCAGATGCTAAGAATCCATACCTGATAAACAACTTTTCTCTTCCTAGCCAAAGTTCATGAAATCTGAAAGCACAGACTGATAGCCATTCAGATTCTTACATGAGCTACTGGCAGTAATCATCAAAGAGATAATGATAGCAGTTGTTGTGCTAACGCATTGTGTAGGTGCCTTAGGTAAGATGTATCAGACCTCTGAAGTGTCAAGTATCAGGAAGTATGCTTTATAGCTTTTATAGCTTTCATCCCAAAGAGAGACAGCTCTGGAAAATGAAAACAAAAACAAAAGATATGGACAAGCACAAAGGATCTGAGGTTATAGATCAACCAGGAGATCAGAAGAGTAAGGTAAATTTACATTTATAGATTAGTTGTTTTGCCTGCAGGGACCTGACCACTGAATAGAGTGGAGCAGATGAAGAAGCTTTTCATTCATGTCAGCTTCTTTGTTCTCATGAAGAAATCTGCAACAAGAGGAAACAAGTCCATATAGCCAAGCTCACAGGATTTGAAAAGACTGGATACCGCAGATATCCATTGATGGGTGAATTTCCAACTACAGAAAGAATTCAGTTCCTTGGAAAATAATTGCTGATAAGGAAAGCACGTTGAGAAACCTGGCTCATCTTTCTCCTTCAGACTTGTGTAACCATATCCCTAACTTCCATAGCAGTTGAATCAAGTCATACCCTGGCTAGGTTACTCAGCTGGTATGTGTCTGAGCGGCCCGTTTTGAGTCACTTCTGCAGGGCCATCAGCGGTTTGTTAAAGCACTGAATTTTGGTTTCACAATTCTTCATTTCCCTTCTCAAGAAGTAGGCAATCTCCAAGACTCATCCAGATCAAGGCTTTGATGAAGAACATTTGAACAGGTTAAGTCCTTTCAGTAGCCTTATTTATTCCAAGACTCGTAACCAGTAACATGATATAAACTTTCTATTAAGAGAATTTGTGTAGTTCACAACTTAGAAACATGATGATTGTAAAGGGCTGGTAGCTTTGTCTTCGGAGACATCATCTGTCAACAGAGACCTTGGGGAAGCAAATCAAGTCTTACACTGTTCAGAGTCAGATGGGACTGACTGCATTGCACATTTGGTCAAGTATATGAACTACAGAAGATGATATAACCTTATATTTTTATGTGAAAGTGGTAGATTAAGCCATCAATTCATTCCACATTCTACCTATGCTTATATAATGTCCTATTTTTTTAAAAAAATCTTTTCTTCAAAATAGAGAAAACCCAAAGGCTAATAATCCATCTACTTTTTTAGGCTTTTCTTTTCAATGAAACTAGATAACACTGGACTAACAAAATGAAACAAGCCTATAAATTTAGGCTGAAATTAATATCCAAATAATTTGACATTGATTAGATGGCCTCTGTCACACTTGAGCTGTCACCCATGCTAAAAAGTTCTCTATTCTACCTGTGCAGGCATGAGGGACTTTCTCTGTCTTAGAAACTGAAAGGATGTCTTAGAAGAGGATGGATATTTCTCCCCATTGATAGTGAGAATTTTCAATTCATTATTTTACACTTAGCATATAAAGGAAGAAATCAAATATTTTCTGGCATGTATTAGCTGTGGTTTGTCAACATGTTGTCAGCTTGCTTGCTTTCATCGTTGGTTTCCAAAGCTTTCCTTCACTTCATCTTAAGAACCAAATGTATTTTCAATTGTACAGCTGGGTTAGCTTTCCATGTCTTTCTTTCCAAAATGAAAGGAGAGTCCCATAGACCACTGAGTACATAAGGAAATGACCTTACACCCCATTCAAGATATATACTTGGATGAACAACCCTCTGGAAACTCCTGGGATAGATTTTGAATTCTGGTTTCTTTCCATGAGATCTATGAAAAGGAGGATATTACATAGAAATATTACATTGTCCTCTGGAGAATTAGGAAGATATTTTAAAATCTATACATGTTAGCTATATTTTTGTGGATTATAATTTTTTTCCCTTTGTTACCAACTTGTCCCTGGATATGATTAATTTCTTCACTTACCTGACCATCAAGACATACAGAGGGAAGGCTCACCCCATGGCTAGACACTGCCAAAAAGACAGAAACTTCAAAATTAAAAATTGGCTTATTCTTGAAGAATCCTTAGAGAAAGAATGTCCTTGATTCATCTGAGTCTTTTCCTTTCATTGTGTTGCAATTTAGACTAGCACGGCCTCATTGAACACTGGCTTAGGGCATCATGCCTTGGCCATGGAAATAAGGATGGCCTGCATGCCTGGAACCTAAGTTAAATCAGCCAGCATCCTGATATGAGTCAGATGTACCAGGAATATAACATTTTTGAGTGGTTTAAGAGTCTAATTTTCTTAGTGACCCCCTGGACCTTGGATGCTGCTCTCTATAGTGCATTTGCTCTATAGAGTTGCCTTCCTCCAGTCTTGCGAGATTCCAAGCAATGGGGGTGGGAGTCCAGAAGACATAGAAGGAAAAAACGTGAACAAGGCCAATACAGTGTTTTATTGATGCATTCTGTTAGCTGTCAATTTTTGTGTTCTTTGTATCATGGACAGGTTTTGAATGGAAATTCAAGTAACCTGTAGTGAGCAAATGGAAGCGCCCAATATATTTTATCTCCCGGAGAAGCAGGTGCCCCAGTGATGCTGGCCTGAACTTGGTTTAATACTATATCGCTTTCCGATTCACTTCTATGGGATTGCTTGTTCTCAGACCTTCTTGCCTGTATTTAACTTTATCAGTATTTAACTTCGTATTGTTTTTCTCCTTTCTATATGTATATTTCAACCCCCCTTCGGCTCAGTTGCTACAGATCTTCTTTCCTGGCTGTATCTTTTAGTTTCTCCCAAAACTAGCTCTTTCATCTCTCTCCTCCTAGGTGTGGAATGTCTCCCTCCATGCTTACTCACCCTCCAACACCCTTGTTTTCCTGCTTAGCCCTTTGGACAGGGAGCTATGCTGTGACCAGGGCAACCATGAGACGCAGGGCTGTGACTGCCTCTTGTCAATGTCGGCACCACTTCATCACTTAGAAAAGGAAAAATCCATCAGTGAGACAGAAAAATGCCTCTTTTTTTCTGCTTTAGAAAAGGGGGATGAGATACTGTTGCACTAATCTTCAACTTCTCATATATTGTACTTTAAAACTATCTGATTGGAGAACGTTCTTTTGATTCATGTGTAAATCAGTTGAAGTCACCAGTTATGATACATATGACTAAGTTTTGGACTCAAGTAACTCGTAGTGCTACTAAACAAACTGACTTATTTTCAAACATTTTTTAACCATAAAGCTTTTTATTGCCACACTGTTCTTGTAGTAGTCATCATTCAAACATCTACCCCTAATTTGAATCAGGAAGTTGACATTGTGAGGTTATTTTCACATTCTCTAAAGCACTTAAGGAAAGTGGAAAGTGGAAGCATGTCCTAAATAGTCCCCTGTTTGACTTGGTAAAATCTTGGATTTTTTATTTAATTAATTATTAGGACAATTTGTAAAGTAATTTAAGAGTTTCAAACAATAATGAATACAGTTTGGGAAAGGAGAAGGCACTTTAAATTATCAAAACTTACCTTACATGCTCTTGGATATCATGAAACATAAGTTAATTGGATTCAGGTATTCTTTCCCTTCAAATTTTTAAAAATATGTATTTCTAATTTGTTTCAATAGTTAATTTTTTTCAAAGCTGGGTAATGCTCATAAGTTGGATTTGTAAATGTTTTTCTGCAACCAAATGAAGTATTTATTTTTAAAAAGAAAGGGTGATGGAACCGATATTGCTTTGTACATAATGAAAATGTCTGCCTCTATGTGTGTGTGTGTGTGTGTGTGTGTGTGTGTGTGTGTGTGTGTGTATGTGTGTGTATGTGTGTGTGTTTCTCCCTGGACACTACTTGGTCAGAGTATCAAGCGTATTTTTGTACATAATATATATTGGTTAGAAAAATGTAGGTTGTTTATGTAAAGCATTCTATCTCTGTGATAGGTTATATTTATCCTAATCTATTGATACCTCTGTTAATTTAAGAGATAGAACTATATTTTTTGGAATTCACAGAGAATTGCATTCATTGATTTCAACTGTAAATATGCTAAAGATACTTTAATAAATCTTGGTTTCGTGTTCCTCTGGTGTTCAATGCAGATTTATTTTCAAAAGGCATTTTTTAATATTGTGAAATAGGTATTTTTATATACATATCATGATCATATTCAACATTGATGATTTGTACTAGTATGTGATGTGACTTGATTCTCATTTATCTGAACAGTACTGTAATGTGGAGAATACTACTTATTAACTTGTTTTATCATTCATATGTCATATTGCTGCTGGGCTATAAGAGAAGGATCTCAATTAGTCCACCATTTATATTTCCTTCACCCTGCCCACCCTACCAACAATGGGAAGTCTGAATCTAATAACAAATAGAATAACCCAGCCAGGTATTGTCTCAGATAGACTATCATAAAGAACACAGACTAGACATAAGTTGGCTAAGAAAAAGAGCAAACAGGGATTGAGCAAACAGGTTATGGGTTAATAAATGTATACTAGGGAAACAGAACAGAAATAGAATTGTACATATTCTGACACTGGGCACAAGGTACAAATTCTTTTCAAGGAATGACATAAAGCAAGCAGGTATTTTAGGAACAAAAACTAAAACATTTTCAAGCAAAATACTTGTATTTAAATGTTAGTATAGTCCTGCTTTTCATTGATTCAACTATTCAATGTTTTTGATTTCCAGATGTTTGCTGAAGGATGCCCCTATTGCCTAGAGTCACATTAATGAAAAAACATCATTAATATAGAAAGATAATTTATCACTAGAAAATCTTCTAAATCAGAGATACTGGAGACAATTTCCTTACTTCTGTAAAACCACAGGTGTTCATGGGCTTGCTAAATGTTATAATTAGTGAATATTTCACACCAAGGCCAATGCCCTTCTGATTGCTCAATTTGAACTCATTCAATTATTCTCTTTCTTTAAAACTTTTAAAATTTAATCTGTATTAGTACATTATGAATACACATCATCATTGCATTCAACATTGAGAGTTTGTACCAGAACTTGACACTTGATTCTCATTTTTTTCCTTTTCCCCCCACCCTGCAACCTCCACTGCTATATAAATAATCTTTGTTTTCTTTTTTATTATTATCACATTCATTTCCCCCTCGTTGTTTACCCTTACACTCTCTTTCCTTTTAAATATTTTCTACTTCATAATATCAACTATACATGCTACAACTCATTTACAACTTCATTTTTTCATACCAGAGAAAAGATATAATATTTACATATCTGTGACCTGTTTATTTCAGTTATGAGGACGTCCTCAAGGTACATCCATTTGAGTATGAATGACTCAATCTCATTATTCTTTTCATTATACTACTCAGTTATAGAGAAATGTTCTAGAATTACTGTTTGTAGAGAAAGGTCTGACTGCTCCTGATATTCTGTAGAGTCCATATGGAGGCTGTGTTCTGACTTGGAGCACCTGGAAGAGAGTGGAGTCCTCTATATCATGAAGACCTAAGTACCTTAGGGAGAATCTCTTCTCTGATTTATCCAGGATTCAGTCTCCTGTGCTGAATTTAGGTGTGGACATGTTTGCCTATTACTTAAATTGTCTGTGCAGTTCATAGTCAAACTAACAGACTTGGTCTATTTTTTTCTGCTGTAATATATAGAAAGAAATAGATAGGCACACCATTTGGAGACAAATAAGTCTAAAGTCAAAGCATTGGTGCCTAGTGAGGTCATCCCCATATACATAAGCTTTGTTACCTTTTTATTGTTACCATCACAATTTTTTCTTTCCCCCTGTTACTTATCCCTACCCCTACTTGCCTTTGAATATTTTCTATTTTATAATATCTATCATACATTCTAGGACTCATTTACAACTTCAGCTTCTCATATCAGAGAAAAGATATGATATTTACACATCTGTGACCTATTTATTTCACTATGAATATGTCCTCAAGGTATATCCATTTGAGTATGAAGGATTCAAATTTGTCATTCTTTATGGCAGGGTAATACTCCATTTTTATTTTTTTTTAATCACCTCTTTATTCAGTCTCCAATTGATGGACATCTTGGTTGTTTCCAAGATTTAGCTATCACAAACTGAGCTGCTATAAACATGGATGCAATATGTTGCTGTGGTATGAATCCTTTAATTCTTTCATGTATGTCCCTAGAAAGGTATAGCAGGATCAAATGGGACCTCTAATCCTAGTTTTTTGAGAAATCTCCACACTAACCCCCATAGTGCTTGTACCTGTCTACATTCCCACACACAGTAGAGAAGGGTTCCTTTCTCTCTGCAGCCTTGCCAGCATTTGTTGCTAATTTCAAAATAGCAGCCAGTCTTTGTGGAGTGAGATGAAATCTCAGTGTTGTTTTCATTTACATCTCTCTAATGACCAGTGGTGTTGAACATTTCTTCATGTGCTTCTTAGCTGCTTTTACTTTTTCCTCTGAAAAGTGTCCATTCATTTCAGATGCCCATTTATTAATTAGGTCTTTAAATTTGAGAGAGTTGATTTAAAAAAAAACTTTATATATTCTAGATAGTATCTCTTTATCTGAGGAACAGCTGGTAAAAACTTTTCCCCATATTGTTGGATGTCTTTTGCTCTGCTGGTGGTTTCTCTTGCTGTATAGAAGATTTTTAATAAGATGAGATCTCATTTGTTGATCTCTTCTGCTGGTTCTTGTGCTATGAAAGTTTTGTTCATAAAGTCTTTCCATAAGCCAATATCTCCAGGAATTCTATCTAACCTGTTTTCCAGTAGGTTTAGTGTTTCTATTTTAATGTTTAGGTCTCTAATCCACATTGGAATATATGGACTTTATCTCAACCAAATAAAAGTTATTTATGAGAAACCAACAGCCAGCATCACCTTAAATGGTCAAAAAACTTTTCATACTAAGTTCAGGAACAAGATAAAGATGTCCATTTTTGTCACTCCTGTTCAATATAGAGCAGAAAACCCTAGCCATAGCAATTAGACAAGAGAAAGAAATAAAAGTAATAAAGATAGGAAAGGAATAAGTTAAACTGTCATTATTTGCTGATGGCATCATACTCTATATAGAAGATCCTAAAAACTCAACCAAAAGACTACTAGACTTAATCAGCAAATTTAGTAGGGTAGCTGGATGTGAAGTCAGTGCTTAAAAATCAATAACCGTTGTATATACAAACAACAGACCCACTGAGAGAGAAATTGACAAGTCAGGCCTTTTCACAATAGCATCCTCCCCAAAAATGAAATGTCTAGGAATAAATCTAACAAAAGAAGTGAAAGACTTCTAGTCTGAAAACTACAGCACTCTGAAAAAGAAGACAGAATAAGATATCAGATAAAGGGCCAAAGTTGGAGCTTCCTGGCCCCTAGGCCCACACCGGAAGAGCACCCAGGGACTGAGTATAGCAGCGGGCAGCGCCGCTGAGGCAATGTTGGAGGCAGCATTTGGCGCCATTGCATCCTCACTGGGGTTGGAGCCTGCTGGCTTCCAGGCCCATGCCGGAAGAGCTCCACAGGACTGAGTATAACAGAGGGCAGAGCCGGGAAGTGGCAGCCTGTGCCATTGCAGCCAAAGAAGGCCAGAGTCTGACTTTCTCCATGTCAACTGCAGAAGCACATCCAGGGACTCTGTATTGGTAAGCAGGTGGGCCTGTTCAAGCGTCAGCCAGTACCATTGCAGCTGCACAGGGCCTGCAGCCTACTGGCCTCCAGGTCAACTGCACAAGAAAGCCCAGGGACTCTTTATTGGTGAGCAGGCAGGCCCATTGAAACCTCAGGGAGCGCCATTGTAGCAGTGCAGAAGCCAGAGCCTTCCTGCCTCTGAAGCAAATGGGAGAAGGTGTTCTGAATGTATTATTTGAGTCCCTTAATAATAAGGGATAATAATTCTGCCACAATAATAATTGTGCCAGAACTAGGGGGTTTTCTTTAGGTCCCAATACAGACTGTAAAGAACAACCCAGGAAACACAGAAATTTTAAGGTTCATAACTATTAGGAGGAAAGAGACTTGTAACAAACATCGCAAGAAAACAGGGCAGGTACAAAGTCAAAAACAACAGCAAGGACAAAAACTCAGAGATGAGCAAACACTCAAAGTCTCAGATGCAAAGATCCTCACCTCAAGGTAACACAGGGGGAAGGGAAATAGAGAAGTGTGAAGCCCAGTCTCCAGGGCCCTCAGAAATGGTAACCAAAGCAGATCTAGTAAAATGGAAATCAGAACTGATCTCTGAGATGAAAGCAGAGATATTGGACACTGTCAACATGATGATTAATAAAGTTAAAGAGGAAATCATCCAGTTGGTAGAATCCAAGATAGCAAAAGCAATGGAACCTTTTAAACACCTACAAGCAGAAGTCCAGGAAATTAAGAAAGTGAAAGTTACACAATAGAATGAATATGGCAGAAGACTGAATTTCATACCTAGAAGACAGGATCTCAACCAATGAACTGGAAAGGCATAATCTATGGAAAAAAAGCAAGGGATAATAAAAAATCAATCCCACAGCTCTTAGATGATTCAAAGAAAAATAACATAAAATTGATTGGAGTCACTGAGGAAGCAGGAGACAATGCTAAAGACATCAAAAAGCTATTCACAGAGATAATGGCAGAAAACTTCACAGGAAAAGGAAAAGAATTGGACATACAAATATATGAAGCATACAGAACTCCACATGCCTGTGACATGAAAAAATCTACACCTAGGCATATAATTATAAAAGTTCCAAATATCAAAAAAAAAAAAAAAAAAAAAAAAGAATGAAATACTGAAAGCAACCAGAATAAACAAACAGTTACACTCCAAGGGAAGCCTGTCAGGATCACAGTGGACTTCTCAACTCAAACACTCAATGCAAGAAGACCCTGGAGTGAAGTGTTTCAAGCCCTAAAGGAAAACAACTTCCAATCCAGACTGATGTATCCTGCAAAACTATCCTTCAAAACAGATGGGGAAATAAGATACTTCCATGACAAAGAACACCTGAAAAACTTCACAAATACAAAACCCGTGCCCCAAAACATTTTAAAGAATATCTTGGAGAAAAATAAGGAAAGTTACAAATCCATGAGACCTAACTGAGTCAACCCATGGGACCAAACAAGAAACTGATGGGGAAAGGGCAAAAGTAGAATAACACAGCCAAAAACAGAAAAACATGGCAGCACTAAATTTACCTATATCAGTCATAATCATTAATGTCAATGGACTCAACACGCCAATTAAGAGAGACAGACTGGCTGAGTGGATCAAAAAGCAAGATCCTACAATCTGCTGCATACAAGAAATACACCTAATTCAGAAAGAAACCCATGGACTGGAAGTAAAGCTATGGAAAACAATACTCCATGTGACAGGAAACAGCAAGAAAGCAGGAGTGGCGATTTTATTTGCAGACAGAATAGACTTTAAGCCAAAACTGATAGAGAGAGAGATAAAGATGGACACTATCTTTTAGTACAGGGAAATATCCAAGAGAAAGAAATAGCAATCTTAAACATTTATGCTCCAAATTCTAATGCACCCAACTATATAAAACAAACATTAACAGACATGAAAAACCAGATAAACTCCAATACAATAATAGTAGGGGACCTCAATACCCCACTGTCACAAAGAGACAGATCGACTGGACAAAAAGTCACTAAGGAAATCCTTGAGCTCAACCAGACTCTTCAGCAAATGGACTTAATAGATGCCTACAGAGTATTTCACCCCACAAAGTCAGAATTTACATTCTTTACAGCTGGTTATGGATCATTCTCCAAAATAGACCATGTGCTCATTCATAGAACAGGTTTAAGCAAATATAAAGGAATTGAAGTTATCCCTTGTATACTGTCTGACCATAGTGCCCTGAAATTGGAGCTGAATAGCAAAGGAAAGCCCAGGATCCTTACAAACACATGGAAACTGAACAACACTCTGCTGACCAACCAAGGGTCACAGAAGAAATTAGAGAAGAAACTGAACAGTTTTTACAACTAAACGATAACCCCAATACAATATGTAGAAATTTATGGGACACAATGAAAGCAGTTCTACGAGGAAAATTCATAGCAGTGCAGGCCTACATCCAGAAAACGGAGCAAGCTCAAATAAACAATTTAATGCTGAACCTCAAGCGACTAGAAAGAGGGAGCAAGACCAACCAAAGCTTGCACTAGGCAAGAAATTATAAGGATCAGGGCAGAAATTAATGCAATAGAAACGAAGAGAATGGTTCAAAACATCAATGAATCCAAAAGTTGGTTCTTTGAGAGGAGAAACAAAATTGATAGACCCTTAGCCAACCTCATTAAACAAAGGAAGGAAAAGGCCCATATCTATGCTATTAAGAATGAGAACAGAGAAATTACTACTGACCCAGAGGAAGTCCAGAGAATAATAAACACCTACTTTGAAAATTTATACTTTAATAAAATGGAAAGTGTAGAAGAAATGGATAGATTTCTAGACACATATGAACTCCCAAAGCTGAATAAAGAAGATAGAGAAATGTTAAATACCCCAATAATAATCTGTGAAATTGAAAATGTAATTAAAAACTTGCCAACAAAGAAAAGCCCTGGACTGGATGGTATTACTGCTCAATTCAATAAAACTTTTAAAGAAGAGTTAGTGCCTCTACTTCTTAATCTCTTTAATGAAACTGAAAGGGAAGCAGTACTCCCAAACTCATTCCTAGAAGCAACCATTACCCTGATTCCAAAAGCAGAGAAAGACCCAACCAAAAAAGAGAACTACAGGCCAATATCCCTAATGAACATCGATGCAAAAATCCTCAATAAGATACTGACAAACAGAATACAGAGAATTATCAAAAAGATTACACACCCCGACAAAGTTGGAGTCATCCCAGGTATGCAAGGATGGTTCAACATAAGTAAATCAATAAATGTTATACACTATATTAACAGGCTTAAGGACAAAAATCGTATGGTCATCTCAATTGATACAGAAAAAGTGTTTGACAAAAGAGAACACCCATTTATGTTCAAAACCCTATAGAAGATCAGAATAGATGGTCTGTATCTCAAACTAATAAAAGATATCTATGAGAAACCATCAGCCAGCATCATACTAAATGGTCAAAAATTGAAACCTTTCACACTAAGATCATGAACAAGACCAGGATGCCCTCTCTCACCACTTCTATTCATATAGTTCTGGAAATATTAGCCATAGCAATTAGGCAAGAGAAAGAAATAAAAGAAATAAAGATAGGAAAAGAAGAAGTTAAATTGTCATTATTTGCTGATGACATGATACTCTTATCTAGAGGATCCTAAAAGCTCAATTAAAAAACTGCTGGACCTAATCGCCAAATTTAGCAGCGTAGCTGGTTACAAGGTCAACATACAAAGATCAATAATCTTTTTGTACACAAATAGTAGACCTACTGAAATAGAAATTGGGGAGTCAGTCCCTTTCATAATAGCACCCCCCCTAAAAAAATATCTAGGAATCAATCTAACAAAGGAGGTGAAAGACCTCTACTCTGAAAACTATAGCACTCTGAAAAAGGAGATAGAAGATAATATCAAAAAATGGAAAGACATACCTTGCTCCTGGGTAGGAAGAACCAATATTGTCAAAATGCTATACTCCCAAAACTACACTCAACGCAATCCCGATTATAATCCGAATAGCATATTTCACAGATCTAGAGAAAATATACCAAACTTTCATCTGGAACCACAAAAGACCTAGAATAGCAAAAGCAATTCTAAGCAATAGGGACATGGTGGGGAGTTTTACAACTCCAAACCTAAAACTATACTATAAATCTACCGTGAAAAAAACTACATGGTACTGGCAAAGTAATAGACCTGAGGATCAATGGAGTAGATTAGAAGATCCAGAAACTACTCCAGATACACTGAGTCACCTCATCTTTGACAAAGGAGCCAAAAATCCTCAATGGAGGAAAGATAGCCTCTTTAACAAATGGTGCTGGAAAAACTGAGCTTTAACTTGCCAAAGACTAAAACTAGATCTAACTCTTTCTCCATGTACCAAGCTAAAATCAAAGTGGATAAGAGACCTAAGTATTAAAACAGATACTCTAAACCTGTTGCAAAACAGGTTATGTAAAACTTTTGAAGACATTGGCTTAGGGAAAGACTTCTTGAACAAAACCTCTATAGCACAGAAATTGGCAGAAAAAATCAGCAAATGGGACCTCATTTTTAAAAATAGCTTCTGCACAGCAAAGGAAACCACTAACTGAGCAAAAAGGCAATGGACAATGTGGGAAAAAATCTTTACCAGCTGTTCTTCATGCAAAGGGTTGTTATCTAGAATATATAAAGAGCTGAAAAATCAGCCCACCCAAATTTAAAGACCCAATTCAAAAATGGGCATCTGAAATGAACAGATATTTTTCAGAGGAAGAAGCAACAGCAGCTAAGACGCATATGAAGAAATGCTCAACATCATTAGTCATTCAAGAGATGCAGATGAAAACACTGAGATTTCATCTTACTCCACATAGAATGGCTGCTGTTTCTGAATTAGCCAGCAACAAATGTTGGCGAGGTTGTGGAGAAGAAGGAACCTTTCTCCACTGTTGGTGGAACTATAGACTCATACAATCCCTGTGGAGAACAGTTTGGAAATTCCTCAAAAAGCTAGGATTGGAGGTCCCATTTGACCTGGCCACCACTCTGCTAGGTATATACACACAAAAATTAAAAGATTCATAGCACAGTGACATAAGTGCACCTATGTTTATAGCAGCTCAGTTTGTGATTGCTACATCTTGGAAACAACCCAAATGTCCATCAACTGGAGACTGGATAAAAAAGCTGTTGTTCTTCTACAGAATGGAGTATTACTCTGCAATAAAAAATGATAAGTTTGAATCATTTATACTTAAATGGACATACCTTGAGGATATCCTCATAAGAGAAATAAATAGGTCACAGATAGGTACATATTGCATCTTTTCTCTGGTATGAGAAAATAAAGATGTAAATGAGTTCTATAATTGTATGTTATATAATGTGAAATAGAAAATACTCAAAATGAAATAAGGTGAAGGGGGAAAAATAATGAGATAACAAAAAAAAGGAAACATTTTATGTATATAAGGGGGTGGTTCAGTGGGTAGGGCTATGGGAAAAAATTAGAATTAGTTTGTGTCTTATACTCGTACAAATCCCCATTGTGGAGTGCAGTCATGATCTGTATACGTAATATACCAATAAAAATTTCAATTAAAAAAAATATCCTCAATGGAAGGAAGACAGCCTCTTTAACAAATGGTACTGGAAAAACTAGGCATTAACCTGCCAAAGACTAAAACTAGACCTATTTCTTTCACCGTGTACTAAACTAAGATCCAAGTGGATTAGAGACCTAAATATTAAAACAGAAACACTAAATCCGCTGCAAAATAGGTTACATAAAACTGTTGGAGACATTGGCTTAGGGAAAGACTTTATGAACAAAACTTCTATACCATAAGAACTAGCAGAAAGGATCAACAAATATGTTCTCACCTTATTAAAAATCTTGTGCATACAAGAGAAACCACCAGCAGAGTGAAAAGACATCCAACAACATGGGAAAGCAATTATATATCATCTTGATTCGACTTTGGTAGTGCATACATATCTAGGAATGTATCCATTTCTTCTAGATTTTCCATCTTTTTATAGGTCAGGTCTCAAGTAGTTATCAGTTATTTTCTGGATTTGGGCAAAATCCTTTGTGATTTCACCTTTATAACTTTTAGTTGCATGAATCTGGGTATTCTCTTTCCTATTTTGATAAGATTGCCTAAGGATTTCTCTCTTTTGTGTAATATTTCAAATAATTAATTATTTGAATTATTTATTCTTTGTATTGTTTTAGTTTTAATTCCATTGGTTTCTGCTTTGATAGCTATGATTTCCTTGCCTGTGCTAGCTTTGGATTTGGATTGTTGTTTTTCTAGGATCTTGACATGCATTGTTAGGTTATTTATTTCAGTTCCTCTTTTCCTGCTGTGAAAATTCACCACTATAAATTTCCTTTAAATTGCTTTCCAGTAAAGCAACTTATATATATAAATTGCTATATAATATATATAATATAATATACTATAAATAGGTAAGTGAGGCCTGCAGAAACCCAAATAACCATGAACAAAAGAGAACTCCATATCAAGTACCAGAAGTCCATCCATCACAAGGACAAAAATCTACCAAAAAATATAATATAATAATATATTATATTATATTATATATATTATATATAATATATATATTGTTTCTTGTATAAAGTGATTTCTTCTTTAATTTCATCTGTCACTCATGCATTATTCTAGAGGTTTTTATTCACTCTCCGTATCTTTGAATAGTTTCTGTGATGTCTTTGTCACTGATTTCTAGTTTCCTTGTACAATGATCTGATATTATGTGTGAGATAATTTCAATTATTTCACATTTACTTTATGGGCTCAAATCTGGTTTGTGTTAGAGAAAATCCCATTTTCTGTTGAGAAGAATGTATATTCTATTGTTTTGGCATGGAACACTATAAATAACTATTAAATTCATTTGTTTGATGGTTTGGTTCAAACCTCTGATATTTCTTTCTTAACCTTTTGGTTTAGTTGAAATGTCTATTTGTGACAGTGGAGTATTGTGGTCTCTCATTACAATTGTATTGTTTCTTTGGTTCTTCATATCCATTACTGTTTGTTTATGAAGTTGGATGTGCCACTATTTGGTTCGCATATGTTTGTAATTGTTACCTCTTCCTGGTGAACTGTTCCATTAACTAATTTAAAATGACCTACCTTGTCTCTCCTGATCAGCCTTGCTTGAAAGCTACTTTGTCTGAAATTAGGATAGCTACTCCTGCTTTATTCTGGTTTCCTACTGCACAATTGTTTGCTGTCTTTTGGTTTCTAATCTGTAATGTTTTTCAAAAAATTAAATGTATTTATTGCATGTTGTATATCATTGGGTTTTGATTATTGATTCATTCTATCAATCTCTGTTTTTTTACTGGAAAGTAGAGATCATTCATTTACAGTGCAAGAGGTATTGACTAAACTTGTCCATGCATTATTTTTTTGTTGCTAATTTCCTCATCACTTACCAATGCTTTGCTATTCATTCTACTAGATATATTCATTCTTTTAGACTTCTTTTTATTGTGGGGTTTCTTGTTTCTTTCTAAGATATCCTTGAGAATATTTTGTAACGCTGATTTTGTGGTGATAAATTTCCTGAGATTCTGCTTGTCATGGAAATACCTTATTTTCCCATCAAATTTGATGGAAATGTTTGCACAATACTTAAGTCAGGGTTGGAAGTTATCTTTTAGGGATTAAATCTTTTGCTTTAAACCTTCTGCTCTTTAACATTTTTGTAGAGAAGTCTTCTGTAATTCTTATGGGTTCCACTTTATATATGATCCATAACTTTTCTTTAACACTTTTTGGGTAGATTTTTGTCCTTGTGATGGATGGACTTCTAGTACTTGATATGGAGTTCTCTTTCATTCATGGTTATTTGGGTTTCTGCAGGCCTCACTTATCTGTGTAAGTTCTTTCACTATTGTTAGGGAGTTTGCTGTAATTATTTCTGTTGACAGATTTTTTATGCCATTTGTGCTCTCTTCTGAATTTTCCCTTCTCCAGTTGTTCTTAGATTGGTCCATTTTCATACGTTTTTTACAAAGGTGGTCTTTGAAAATGTAATCATCTTCTAGTTCTGAAACTCTGACTTCTCATTGGTCACTGCTGAGCACCACTTTGATCTGTTAACTAGCATCTTCTGTTACTCTTTTGAGTAGTGTGGATGTGTGACTCATGCCATCTGCCCCTCCAAACGCCCTGGACTGGCTTTAGGAGACTGTGAGTGAGGGGAGCCACATTACTGCCTCTTTATCTCTGTTGTTTTGTTTATTTTCTTATTTGTTTGTTTTGAGCTTAGTGTACACACCGAGTGTAAAGCCTTTATTGCTGGTATAGAGATCTCTTTATTTACTTTTCAGTGATGTACTTTAGGCGTGGCTAACCGTGATCTTTCCCAACAGTCCTAAAACATGACCACCCTGGTTAATTTGGGAAGAGAGGCAGTGTAGTTAGCCAAATAATCAAGTTCTTTGGAAATGTCCTGTGAATGTCACAAAGGTGACCTGAGTGTTGGCTTATAGAAAAACGAGGCCAGGCATGTGACCCTGTTAATATTAATCAAATCAGTTACAGAAGTATGGTTCAATACGAACTGAATATTAATATACCATAAGGATCAATTAGGTACCACCTTTAATCATAGAGATAAAATCTATAATTGTGCTGTAAGTGTTAATAAAACTTAGCTATTGACCTATAGCTCATAGTTACAAAGGAGGATGCTGTATCTCCATGAATGAGAAAAAAGAATTCAACTGTAATTTTACAGATCAAAACACTACTAAAGCTTTATGGTTATACT